>JAVLUE010000094.1:0-148255 GCA_034190945.1 Octodonta nipae | reverse complement strand
TAATATACCAAATTTTTATTTTGGTAAATGAGAATACACATTGCCCAAAATAAAAATCTCTTCGAATTTTTAGATTCAAAAAATTTAGAATAAAATTTTTTTAATAGAAAACCAAAAAACCATTCACCTCTAAAGCCCATAGTTTTGGTTTATTTGTTTATTCCTTTTTTTTACAATGCCCGTAATATTTCCAATTTTCCGTGTTGAAAACAATGAATTTATAGGTTTTTGAAGAAAAATAAAAATAAAAATATTAAACTTAAAAAACTGAAAATTACCGTTATTGTTTTCTATTAGAAAACGTAGTGAACTCTCAATTCGATAGCAAAATTATTTTACCAAATCTTTTTTTTTTATTAAAATTGTTTCTACTGGGAAATAAATTAACAATTAATCGTAACCATAAACGAATCTAATTTTTCGTTTAAAAAAAATCGTTTTTGATTTTCTTAAAAAAGAGAAAAAAAATGGATAAAAAAATATTTGTTGTGATTCGAGAAATTAATGTTGTTGTTTAGGTTCTAGGGCCCTGGAACAACAAAAATTTCTTGTTTTCTCCTACAGAGAAATTGTTTTTACGTGTGTGGAGTTTCAAGATATGTGCCTGAGTTGGTTTTTTTTTTTTTTTCAGTGATGATAATAAATTAATCTCTAGCTGGATTTCTTTCCAATTCAAGAGTAGAGAAAGAGATTTTTTTTGTTGCGGTATGGCATTGTGTGTGTGTGTCTTGGAACTTGGAACGCTCACGACTCTGCTTGATGTTCCAGCTTGGTTCCAGCTTTTTTTTTTCTTACTTGAGACTCTTTTTTTCTGGTTGTTCCAGCTTTCTTCTCTCTTCTAGTTTTAAAACTTTTTTTTTTATTATGTTAATGCTAGTGCTTGCTGAACGAAGGATTTGGTTGAAAACAAGAGCGAGCAAGCGAGAAATCAAACAGAAAACAGCTAAAAAAAAAACTTGACACTCCAAAAAAAAAAAAAAAAACGGAGAAATTCTTTTGTAATGAAGAAAAAAATTCCAAAATACCAGAGAAAAAAACGAATCGTATATATTAGATGTGTGTTTTGGAGCCATATTATTACTCCCTAGGAAAAAAAAAAGAAAGAATCCGAATTAGACCAGATAAATGAACCAGAGATAGTAGTAATAGTAGAACAAAAAATGAAAACAGAATGAAGAAAATTTCCATTCAAAATTATTGTTTGCCGATTATTTTATTTTTCTCTCCTGTTGTTGAGACATAATAATGATAAGAAAACATTAGAAAAAATATGTTTACAGCACTAATTTATTTTGGTGAACCTAAACAAGGTTTTTTTTTCCAAAATTCTTAAAATTTCAAATATTTGAAATATTTGGGGGAAAAAAAGCAAAAATTGAAAACTTAAATTAAACCAAATGAGAATTCGGCTTTTTCGAAAAAAAAAACTTGTACTAGAATCTCAAATTTTGTTCCATTTAGATCAACCTTAGATCTCCTTATATATGAGTGCCAAACGATTAAAAATAACATTAGCCAACAGAAGAGTTATCATTCTCGCTCGTTACAAGTTGCTCGAGGCTTTCACTAAATTATGATTTTAATCCGAAACTTCTTTCTTTTTTTTTTGGGCATCGTTCAATGATTTGTTATGATCTTGTTAGCTGACATATTCAAAAAAAAAAAAACACAAACACCGCTTCTTGTTCTCTATTTCAAACAGAGAAATTGATTTAAAAAAAAAAAAGATATCAAGAGATGGCTTCGAGCATCTCTCAACAATCAAAATCTCATCATTGTCATCATTGAAGATGACATTGATTTCGAGCAAAGCATTTGCAAGGCACTCTTCAAACACAACCAAGCAAAAATCTCTTGCTCTTTTTTTTAAAAAATGGTTGAAATTTTCTTTGAAAATTCAACACGTGGTGAACTTTCAGGCTCAGTTTTCTCTAGAAAACAAAATTTTCCACCACCAAACCAAACAATAATCGAATCATCACAATGAGACCATTCATTGTGGAATTATAAACCAATCTGGAACATCTAATTGCTTGTTGTTAGTGTTGTTTGGGGTATCGTGTTTTCATTTAATTGATCACATACAATAAACGGCAATGTAGGATGGCCAAAAAAAAATTTATCCAATTTCAAACGGACAAAAACTAATAAGTGTTTAATTTTCAGGTATCATATGGTGTCGTCATTCTGTTGAATGGAAAGTTTTTCTATTTCACTTGTTTACATGAAACGTTACTCTGTGTGTTGTAATCCATCGCTATTTATTCACTTTATCCATGTCAATATTGTGAAATGTCTGTGTGCGTGCGGAGGTGTCCCAGTGTACAGAAGATAATCTTCCGAGATCCGATTCGCATAAATCTGATTAAATATTTTTTTTTTCCTAGTCGGATTTATTATTATTATTTAAGCGATTTTTTATTACGAGTTATCCCGCGTTCAAACTAATTTTTTTTATGGGCATTGGTCTAAAAAAACCAAGCAAGCTATGATAATAACACTAACAAGCCTGAAAATTCGATTCAGATTTTTAGCTGTTTTTTGTTTTAATCCAATGGTTATGCCATTTTTTCAATGGAAAACTGTGTGCGTGTATCTGTGTGTATGCTGTTTCAAGTGAATCATTTGATTTGATTTTTTGAATAAGTTGATTGCTTGAACTTGCTAGGCTGAAAATTTGAGTTTGAGCTTGAGTTGATGAATAAATAAATGATTACCTTTTATGTGTTCTCCCATTACATTACATTAAATCACTGTACAATATTATTACAAAGCTTTAATTATTATTTAAACGAATGAAACAAGAAAATCTTAAACTTTCAGTTTCTTCTCTTTTTGGGTGCGTGTCTCCTTTTTTTTTGAAAGAGTGATAGAAACACACGTGCTGTATCAAATATCGACCATTATTATAAATGAAGATCAATCGAATAATTGTTTTATAGATAAACTCAATCTGCATATAAAACTTTCGATAAATAAAAACATCGATTCATAGGGATACACAGTGTGTTGTTGGTAATAAATTTTAATTATTCACTTGCGCTCGTTGTTCTCGGCTTGTGGACATTTTTGGAATACGCTTTTCATTTCATTGTTGTTCGATATCAATGCTTGATCAATCAAAAATCGACAAAAAGATAGAAAAATAAACTTCATGTTAGTGAAAATCAACAGAAGAAGAAGAAAACCTAAAGACGAAGTGAAAAAAAAAACCAGACAAAGTGATATGGAAGCGTTCACAATATCTATGGCTGATTTCAATCAGTATCATCCAAAATGATTTGATAAAACTTCTTTTTTTTTTGCTGATAAGCACACATCATATTGAAGTATCGGCAATATTTTTTTTTTCTTCCAAATCAAATAATTTAATTTAATTTATACGAAAAAAAAATCACTGATAGAAATCGTATAAAAAAAAAATTATCAAAAACCCAGAACGAGAAGCTGATGAGAGTTTAAAAGTTTTTAAATCTTTTTTGCAAATAGTTTCACTTGACAGTGATTTTGAAAATTTTCTGTGTTTCCAATTTGTCAATTAAAGATTATTTGCTTGTTTGCTTTTCAACGATTCATTTTAACGGGATGTTGAGTTGTTCGATTTTGATTGCCCAAAATGTTTCGATATAATCGGTTTAGCAGATTTTTTGTTTTTTTAATTCAAATATTTATTAATATCCTGTTCATTAGAAGGGAGGTTGATTTCTGTTGTTTTTTTTTTCTTCTTCTAATTTTAATAACAGAAAATTATTTCCAATTAATCTTGTTCAGATGATTTGCTAGCAAAAAAAAAGTTTTTGGAAAAAAAAATTCAAATCATTTTAAATTTATAAAGGCATTTGATTGCGTTAATCGAGTTTCCTCAAATTACTTTAATGGGAAAAAAAAGCTTGTTCAGTTTGACTGAATTTTTTTTTATAGAAACAAAATTCTCCATCAGCAGATGTCGGTAACTGTTTTAATAAGTTATTCTTGTCTTTCCAATTGGAACAAATTTGAAGAAAAAAAATAAACCAAATATACAAAATTGATATTTAAATAAAATTTTTTTGATATCTACAAAAAAAAACACAGAAATCGATGCTAAAACTGTTCGATCAACCGACTGGCTAGTTGTCGCATGCTTCCAAAAACTTTTGATGGCGGTGAACCCAAAATCAAATTACAAATGGCTGTTCGGGCTGCTCGAATGTTGTTGTACGAGCCAAGAATGTTGACTTTTGAGCCGGCTAAGACGATACGTGTTTTTGTAACATTTTCGATCGTAAACTTTATCCTACCCTCTTTGCCAGCTATTCGACCAATGGCTCGTGATAAATGATCACCTTTTAATGGTTTAACTATTTAAAAAGAAAATTATTAGATGAATTTTAAATAATTTCAAATACCATCTTGAACTTCGAATGATTCTAAAAACATTTCATCTAAACGAATCAAGGCTAAGGCATCTTCGATTTCAAAACCAATCAGAAATGCATTGAGAAAATCTGCGGCTTTTTGTATGCAACTTTTATCTTTTGTTCCAGCATGAGTACGAATTTCAACACATTTAGATTTGATGTTGAATCTCATTTGCAAGTTCAGATGTTCAACTATTGGCGAAAAAATTTTAAGCCAGTTTTTTTTCAATGGAGTATACCGATTGGCAGGAACCAATATTTTTCTAAATTCTATTTGGGAATTCTTTGATAAAAAAATTGAAATCTATCATTTCACAATATTGATAGGCTTACTGATACACTTTCAGGATTGATTGGTTTAAAACTTGGGATGATAACTTTAGTTGGATTGCTTTTATCTTCAACTTCCATTTGTTCCAGTTTACGTTTTTCTAAGATTGTAAAAATTAATTTTTGCTAATTTTGATTCGATAATTACGTTTATTATTTTTAGAAACTAGCTTGAATTCATCGGAATCAGTTTCTGGCTTATAATCTTCTATCAAAGCCATTTGTTGATCAAGGAAATCGGCCATTTTTATATCAAGGATATTAACAAAAATTAATAAGATAAATATGGATTTGAATAACCACGACTGGATATGGCCACGTGTTTACATCCCTTTACAAATAAGGAGACATTCAGAAAGTTTGTGTTAAATTTTTATTTTTACAAATTAATTAATTATATTATTTCAAAATATTTTTATTTTAAAATTATATTATATTAAAATAATTTTTAAAATAATATTAAAATAATTTTGAAATTTTTGATAAATAAAAGAAAAAATTTGGGAACAGTCTCTATGAAGGGGTGTATTTGGTACACACCTGAAAAATTAATTTCGTTTGCTCATTTGAAACTGTCATTATTTGAGGCCTAAATTTTCATTAATAAAATTTTTTTTAGATAGAATTATTGATTATCAAATTTTAGAAAAATGGCCAGACCAATGGAAAATTTATGCTCTAATCTTGAAGCTGATCTTCAAAATGTTTTAAAGTCATTAACAGACATCGACGATGGTATTAAACAAATCCCGGCAAAGAACCAAGGTTTTACAAAAATATTAGTTTTTGTTGTTGTAATTATTTAAATAATTTTTTATTTGAATTTCAATAAGACGGGTTTATGATGAAAAACCTAATAGAGGACGACTTCGCAGTTTGAACAATGATTTACCTCGAAGGCTTATTGGAGCAAAGCGAAAATAGTAAAGTTTTTTCCATGAAATCAATGAATAATTAAAATTAATTTTTTTTTTTAGTGATACGTTCAATGATGACGATGACCAAATATCTAAGCGATCATTACAATCACAAGTGATTGCCACATCATGGGAGACCAAACAGCGTAATCAAGTACTAGAGGAGCAAAAAAACGACAAAAACTCTCTGCTGCGAAACAAAAGAATGTTTGGCTTATTATTGGGAACTTTAGAGAAATTTAAAAATGAAGAATCAAAACGAAAAGATTTGGTATTTCATTAGGGTTTTTTCAATAAATTTCATTAATTTTTTTATAGCAAAAACGAGTTGAAATTGAGAATAAATTGGACATTGCCGCCGAAGAGGAGAGATTAGCTGTCAAAAAAGAGCGAGAATTATTGTTTCAAAAGCGACGAGAAAAAGATTTCAAGCTCGGTGTCTCGAACAGAAACTACAACGTGTTCAAATGGTTTAATCAAATTTTTTTTTAATTTTATAAATTTTTAAATCTTTATTTAGCATAAAGAATGGGAAGAATCGCAAAAATTTATTGGCTCTTTTATAGAGACTAAAACTAAGCCACATATATTTTATATGCCTGCTAAACACAACAACGAAACTTTGAAACGTTTGCAAGAGACGAAAGATAAATATCGAGGTATAAATTTGAATTTTTTTCTCTCTAAAATTTATCTATATTTGGCTTTCTTTTTATTTAAAAACTCAGTCATATTTGCTGAGAAGCGAGTTAAAATCCAAAAAGAATTGAATGAGATTGATGAGCTTTACAAGCCAGACAATGACGAAAACGAAATTAACAATAATAATGACAGTAATAATGAAAATAATAATGAGGATAAAATAGAAATTTCCACACAACAAAAGAATGATGTCGATTCAGTGAAAACATCTCACAAAGAATTCAAAGAGACTAATAATGATGTTAATGAAGAAAAAAATCAATCTGTCAAAATTGTCATAAAAGGCAGTGGTGGTGATGTCGGCGGTGAAAACTCAAACGAAAACGGGAGCGAGGAGAAAAGTTTTGACGTTGTACATCAATCTCAAAATAATAAAACTCAAGCCAACTCAAAAGATCAGCACCATCATTCTCATCATCATCATCATCATTCTCATCATCATAGAAAAGACAGAAAGCAAAATTCGAAAAACTCTCAAGAAGTTTTAACAAATGAAACTTCGAAAGAATCCGATCGATCTAAAAGCAAAGATGATATGAAAACAGATGAATCAAAAAATAAGAATGAAGGCGATAAAGACTTCGAACCAATCTACGATTGAGAAAAAAAAAATTCTGAATGGTGAAGAATCGTTGATTTTATTTGTACTCTCTTTCATTACTCTCAATCCATTTCTCCAAGATTCAAAATTTTTTTTTTGTATACAAAAAAAACAGAAAATTTTTGACTTTATACTTTTATTTTTTTGTAAATCAATATGAATTGATTAGAAAGACTTTTTTGTAAACAACCCTCCGATGGGTAAATCATTTCCACTCGTTCAGGATTGTTCAAGATTTTCGAACTCACCCTCAGCAAATTGCGATTGCTTTGGCAGAGACGTTCGAAATTCCATATTTGAATGCGTCCGCTTTTACCTTGTCTAGCGTAAACAAACAATTGGTCAAAAGTCAAATATCGTTTGATGTAGTTGAACTTTGTTTCCCAGTTTAATGATTTGACCACATCACATGAAATATCGTTTTATTATCCACCAATGACATTTTCAACCAATCACCAGTTTTGATCGAATAACCATTTTTATTTTGCTCATCATGAAAAAGAGTCTTGTCTAGAGGGGTGACCACACACAGGCCACATAACGCTGCCCAATGAGCTCGGGTGCCCTCTTTCAAACACGGTTCATAGTTAGAGTCGGCATCATAAGGAACCAGGATGGGAAGATTTTTGCAAAGATGTTTGACCACGTCCAACATTGATTTATCTAAATTTTGTTTAACTTCTGACCTGACTGGAAAATTTTTTTCTATGAAACTCGACATTTTCTCAGCTATAGTTGTTTGATTTTTTTTCAATATTGAAATTATGTGATGAATAAACAATTTTAAAAAAATGAAATACTTCAATAAAACTTACCAGAGAAGAACTCCCCAAACTTGGTATATCCTTGACATTGTGCCTGATTCAAAATTCTTGGTAAATCAATGTCAATTAGAGAATTGATTTGTTTGAGACACATTATCAATGCCACAAGTCCACAGCTAAAAAAAAAGATTTAGGTTTTTGTTTCAAATTAAAAGTTTGTTACGTTGGTCCTTGTTGAATGACCGGCTCACAATGATTGTACAATGAAAGGATTGTATTGGTTGTTGATGGGAATAGCTTCGATGACCCTTGTTCAATAGAGTTTTCTATCAATTTTTCCCATTTTTTCTCGATGGTTGGCTCGAAAAATGATACCATTTTTGGTCGAGATAAAGAATTCATCGTATTTGA
This sequence comes from Octodonta nipae, assembly GCA_034190945.1. NCBI lineage: Eukaryota > Metazoa > Arthropoda > Insecta > Coleoptera > Chrysomelidae > Octodonta > Octodonta nipae. The sequence continues at coordinate 140,130 of JAVLUE010000094.1, read as the reverse complement.
AAATTTAACAGAGTTAAACGGAGGAGATGATGGCGGCGGCGGCGGTGGTAACTTAGTCGAAGAATCGTTCGAATCATTTGAAGACATTGTATCACTTGAAACAATAATAATTTCTCTGTTATGTTTTTAGTTGGAAGAATTAATTATATACTTGATAGTTCAAACACCCCATCATTTTGTAGAACTGAAGACTCAATTGTTTTTTTTTTTTTTGATGCATCTTGCCTCTCGTTTTGCTCTCCTTTCGAATTGACATAAATCATTCTGGATGTATCGTTCGTTGTGTTGTTGTTCTTGTTCAAATGACGCAAATAGCACTAAATTTTTCAACTATTTATTTATTTAACTTGAAACAGAAAAAAAGATGATGATTTTTCACGTTTCTTCATTTACGACACTTTTTTTTAGGCGTTGATTACTTCCATTCTAAAGCCGAAAAAAATGCAATATTTTCTTATTTTTTTTAATGAAAACAAAACAAACAACCGACTATAGAGTTACATAATCATTGAGAAGAATAACAGATTTTCCGGAGGAGAAAAAAAAAACATTCATTTAAAATATCAATGGATTTTAAAAATTGTGGAAAGAAGTTCGACTTCTCGTTTACAGATGACAGCATTTTAAGTTGGTCTTCTTGGCGTTATCCTGGCGGTGAGCAGCTGATGCATTCGTTGTCTGTTTTTTTTATTTAATTTTTATTGTTTCTTCGTTTGTTGCTGTAGGTAATAAAAAAAAAAATGTTAATCAATTTCATTTTGTATGCGTGTGTATAATAATCGATGATCATCATTGATCATACCACGACGACAGAAGAAATTTAGCATCAAGGTTTTTTTCCCTTAATTTTCCTCAATGATTTGGCTTATCTTGAGTATATTTTTAATTTATCAATCGTTCTAGATACTTGAGTTGATTTGTCTGTTCCTAGAACCGTTTAAAGTCGATTAAATGATTTTTTTCCCATACAATTTTCAATGGCAATGATGAATCCTAGTGGAAGTGAATTTACGCTTCGTGTGGCCATTTGTGATTTGGTAGAACGTCTCAAGCGTATGCAACACAAGTGCTCTTACCTCGAAGGATGCCGAAATCAATTAGTGAAAGAGGTGATAAGATTACGTTTACAAAATGAATGGCTTGCCAAACAAATCAATGATTCACCAGAAATTTCTTCGTTGCCACAAAACTCGACTCAATGCTTTTGTAATCAACAAAGTCTAGTCAATCCCAATAATTTGAATAATTTCCATGCCCTCCACTGTCATTTGAATGGAACTCAAATTCAACAAAACGAAGGTGATAGTACTGGATCAAATCGAGATTCTTCTTCTGATCACACTAGAAATTCAGCAGATGGAAAAGATGAAAGCATTCACTTGATGCATATTTTAAATGAATTCGATCAAGAAGATTTGGACAATCATCGGCGTGATTCAATTCGGCAGCTCACTATCCAAATGCTCAAAGATTTAGATGAAGAACTTAAAACTGGTCAGCTTAAATCGGGTTTGATTGAATTGGTTAAAAATAGTCAAACACCGGCAACAGGTCAAACACAACAACAACAAACAGCTCAACAAAATGAATTGATAAAGTTTGATGATCAAGAAGTTGTGAATACTGTTTTAAATAAAGATTCAAATCAACAGCAAACAGACGACTACGAAGCTTTCAATAACAACAGTGATTACTATTCCAATTCACATCATTTAAATGTTCAATCAGGAGATTTACGTTTTGCAAGAAATTTAGTAAATAAAAACAAGAGCTTCTCGGTGATGCATGGAACTTCCACTAAAAATTGTGATTCAAATTTTTTGATCAATGATAATGACAATCAAAACAACAACAATAATAATAATACCAACGACATTCCAAAAAACAACAACGATATTCAACGGAGATCAACGGCAACGTTGTCAAAAAATCAAAAATCTCAACAACAATCAGCATTATCAAATATCAGTATGATCCCGGTTCCGAACAAGAAATTTTAAGTATTATCAATGTTGTCAAAAATAATTTGAAATATTTACATCAAGGCGTCGTTTCGCATACGGAAAAACTAAACAAAATCAAAAGCCAAAAGTTAAGGAATTTTTTCCAAAAACAAATAAATTTAGATTCGACTAGTGCGACTAGTCCCAACTCGACCATTGTCAAACAATGATTTTCTGGCCTAATTTTCTGTTCAAATTTGTTTTGAAAGCCTTTGTTTGTTTTTTTTGTCTTGTTGTTTGTCTCTCTTCTCTCCATTGTTTCATATTTGTTTTGTTGAGCTTTTTCGGCCATAGTCTTTATTTGAAACGGATTTCATCATTTTTACATAAAATTGATTTCATTCTTTGAAAATTCACTCAAAAAGCAACGATACCTTCTCCAAATAGATGCAAAATTCATAAGGGAAAATATTCTCAAGCAAACAGAAACTCAGTTATCAACCAGTTCCTCGAATATTCTGAAATAATTATTTAATTCAACAAACACCAAGCAAGCGAGCGAAATTCAAACCACTGTGATTGTTGTCAATGTTGTCAAACTTTCTTTCCCATCTACTGATTCACTGAAATGATAGTTTTCTTCAAAATTTTCTGTTTTTGTTCCATTCTATATTGACAAAAAAAACTCATTCCACAAAAATTCATTTCCATGTCAGTGAAATCAGTGTTTTCAATGCGATTCTCTTTGCTTGGAAACACACTGAGGACACACTAATCAACCAACCAACCAACAATAACAACTATCTAAGCTGAATTTTTATTAAGAAATGAGAGACAAATGAATTCGAGATGAAAGAGAAAATTCTTCAATTAAATCTTGGCGTCGGGTGTCAAGCAAAGCAAAAAAATAATAAAAACTAAACGGAACATCGATTCGATTAATTATACAGTTTGTAATTGTACAAAAAAAACATCAGACATCAAACAGAACAACAACCAAAATCAACGTTCCATTTGGAATGGGCGATTAATTTCTCATTGTTTTCTCTTGTTTTTTTTTCATAAGAACAGTTTTAATACTTCAAGATTTATAAAATGCTTTTTTTTTTATTATTTTATTTCATTATTATTAATTTTTTTTCGTAATAATATTATTTGTTGTAGAACACAACAATTAACTCGTTTATTAACTAACTTCCATTGTTGAACTTTCAACAATGATTAAAAAAACCAGATATATAATAGACGATATTTAACTGTTTATTCGTCGATGTTATTTTATAACCTTTATACAATATACTACCTTTTCAATAAATCTTTTCTCAGATTTAACATTTCTCTTTTATACGTTTCGCAACAATTTTTATTGAAAGGAATTTATTTCGTATTTTGCATAAAGAATCAAAATTATGTTGTCCATGCTTTCGGTTCAAGACAAGAGTGTACGTAACGTATCAACCTAGGTTTGGAGCCATAAACTTACGCGCGCTACGTTAAAATTCGTGATTTAACTTTTCATTTCTTTTTTTATCAAAAGTCGTATTTCTGCTTGTATTGTGTGGTTACTGATTAAAATCATTTTGTTTAATGTAATCATAAAATCTCTGTAATGAAAACAACGTTTTAATAAATAATAAGCGATTTGGGAGCTAATTTTCATTCGTCTTCAAACCAAATGACCGACTAGCAAACAAAAAGAAATTAGCCTCGATATTTTAGGTCAAATTTAAAAAAAAAATACGAAGAGAGAACTAGAAAACCAATTCTCTACCGATTTCATGAAAGAATAATTTTTTTTTTTTTCATCAGTAATTGAACAATGGCTTTGAGTGAGCTTTGATGCGCTATTATATATCGATTTTCAATTATTTTTTTGTCAAAAAAATCAAATTGAAGTTCTGGGGTCGTTCAAAGAAAAATCAAATATCCCAAGTATGTCAAAGAAATGATTTTTTTGAAAATATAAAAAATAAATTAAATTTTTAATTTTAAGGAAAAAAAAATTTTGAACAGAATTTTTAGCATTCCCCTGACTAATTGACACGTCTTGTAGTTGTCGATTTTTTTCAAATTAAAACTTCTCTAATGAAATGAGTTGATGGTTTTTAAACGATGAGTACACCACCAAAACGCCACATAAAACTTTATAATGGCAAATCGTTGTTTGTTTTTCTCTGAAAATTTTTTTTTTATTAGCTATAAATATTTACCGGGCTTTGAAAAAAAATACACCGTAGAACCTATTTTTTTTCAAGAATTTTTCCACCATAAGTTTAAAGCATTTTATCTTGGTTTTGGAAGTTTTAAAATTTTTATCGTGTTGCCGTAGAAATGTTTTGGTAGTATACGGTAGTGAACCAAAAAAAAAATAGAGCTAAATAAATAATTAATAAAAAATGTATTCGGTTTTTATTGTTGTTTTTAATCTATATTCCCAGCAACCAAAACAACAACAAAAACAGCGAAATTGGCTGAGACAAAAATATTTTTGATTTGATTCATCTTGAAACAGGAAATGAACAATGTCCAAACAAAACAATCAGCAGCCGTTATGAATTAAAACAGAAAAAAATGAGCCTACCATGGTTTTTCTTTGATAAATTTGATCCTTTTCACTTTATTTTATTGAAATCAAGACTCTAATTTAAGTCTTTAATAACAATGAATTATTAGATGTTCTTCCTATTTAATCTGATTTTAGATTTGAAAAATTCTCTCGGTTTTCTAACATGAAAAAATTTCATTTTGTGGTAAACATGCATTTGGTTTTAGTTTTGAAAATAAGATTTCTTTTTACAATGAATTTCGGTTTCATTTTATTAGGAGAGTTTTGCTTACGGAAAAAAAACAACAGCAAACTTTATATTTAAATAAATTGAGAATTTTTCTGGTTCATAGAAACTGAAAAAAATTCTAACAAGAATGTTATTTATATTTTTCTTAAAACAAAAATAAGGCAAAATGTCTTATTACAATTCTGTTTCGAGTTGTTGTCAAATTGAGAATCTCTAGTTTTTTTTTTTATTATTAAAATAAGTTTTTCGTTTTTTTTTTTTAGGATAAAAACTTTTTTTCTCGTTAAATTTTGATTCTTTTTCAAGATAAAAACTAACTGGAATATGGTTGCAATTGATGGGTCGGTTCCATTGTGTTAGGTCTTTGACTCTTTTTGATAATAGAATTTGAAAATCTTAATCAACAAAAATTTCAAGCATGAACTCAACTCATGTTTTTTGATGTTTTTTTTTCCGAACTCAATTTGGATTTTTCTTTCCATTCTGATGGCGATTAAGAATAAGAAAAAAAAATTTTCGTTTAAATTTTAAAGCTTAAAAATATGTTTTTGAAATAACTTTGGTATGGCTCAAATGAGTGCAATAGCCTTTTGTTTGAAACTTTTGAAGGAAAAAGTTTTGGTAAATTTATTTTCGTTTTTAAATTTATCAGAAGCTACTCAAATTTGTTTTTTTTTATTATTGTTTAATGTTTAAACCTATACTAGGTTCTAATTTTATTTCAATTTTTTTTTTATTATAACAAAACTTTTTGCATTTTAATATTTAAAGGGATTAATTCGCTGTTTTTTTTTCGAAAATCTGAATACTAGAAAAAGTTTGGTTTTTGTTTTCGAACAAAATTTTTTTTTAGTAAAATAACAATATTTCCGGATTATTCCGAGTTTTAAAATGAAAGAAATTTTATTTTTGATAATTATCATTGATTAAAAAGACAGACTGGCAAACAAACAAACAAACAAAACCGCTCTAAAAACTTTTGAATCTATTTCAGAGTTTCAAGAGTTGTTTGGTTTGTTGTTGTTGCTATTGTTCTATTAGAATTTCGGCAATGAAGCCGACTTTTACGACAACTAATAGTACTATGAAAACTATTATTTTCTTGTTGTTGTTTTTTTCCTCTCAGAATAAAGAAGAATAAAATTAAATTAGTTTTCATAAATATTCGAAGAAATACTTTTTTCTAATAAGAATACAAATTTTTTTTAATTTCGAAACTTTAATTATAATTTTGATTCGAAAATTGAGAAAACAAACAAACAGAAGAATTAAAAACAAAATTTTTTTCTATTAAAGTTTTCTTTCTCTCTACTTTATTGGTTGAATAATAATAAATTTTTGTTGTTCTGTTCTCCCTGAAATTAGTCGGAAAATTTCTAAAGAATTATAAAAAGAAAGTTTCTGTGTTTTCTCTAGCTTATTTTAATTGAAACTGTAATTCAATAATACCCGCTTTTTTTCTTCACTTTATTCTACGTGCTGAAAGTTTTTTTTTCACTCTGATATTCGGTATTTTCATTGAATTTGTTTTGTTTTCCTGGTAGAATCGTCAAATGTCAATTCTCGTTTTTTAGCCAAAACAGTTTGAACAGCAATAGAAAGTGTTTTTGGCTTAATTCTTAACTTTAATTCATTAAATTTAGCATTGGTAATTTTGTAACAATGAACTCTGTTCCATCTTTTTTTTGTATCATTTTAGTTGAGAAGATTTTTTTTCTGTTTTGATTCTTTTCAATTCATTAACTCTTGTGTTTTCAGTGATACAATACAATGCTTTGGTTCGTTTCGCTTAACTTTTTGTTGTCATAATTTTATTCTAGCTACCACAAACACACACACACAAGTCGAATTCAAGGTTTTGGATTCTTCTTCTCAACAACAAAAGCAAACTATAAAAATCAAAGCGAAAAAAAAAATATTTGCTGCAACTCAATGATTTACAATTCAATGAATTCTTTGCTAACAAAAATTAAGATTGTTTCAACAACAGCGATCATGCATCTACGATCTACAATAAACCGAAAGATTCTGAAACAAAGATATAATGGGTTCACAATCAAGTGAATTGATGATGCTTGATATAAATTTTTTTTGTTCTAAACAAAAAAAAAATTGTTGTTCTCTTGTTTTTGTTTCAAAACATTGACAATCAACGGAAAATTTATCTATGTTTTCAAAAATTGTAAATCAACTAGAAATTATTTGAAATAGTCTTTTTTTGTTGTTGTTCGTGTAACCTAAGAAACAACGTCACACCAAAAAAAAACTGTCGTTTATTTTATTCAATTGATTGCTTGAAGTTTTTGAAAGAAATCGTTTGGTGTTTTGTCAAAAACAATGGAATATAAAATTTGCAAATTTTTGATTTTTTTTTTCTTCTTTGAAACAGAAAATTCATTTATAAAGTTTCCGTTGGTTTTATTTCAATTTTTTTTTTACTTCAACACTCAAATATTTATTTACATGAACTTCTTGTCTCATAAATTAATTTTCATTCCTCGTAGAGTTCGGTCTAATAAGAAAACTAAAATAAATTTCTTTAAAATTAATTTGAATTTTTTCTTTGAAAGAGAACAACAACACACCTCACGTTTTCATTGAAAAAAAAACAAAAAAATTAATTGAATTTTTTTTTTTTTGTTTAGTGTTAGGGTTCTATTGAAAAAAATTCAAATAAAACTTTCTAGTATTGATTTTCTTATTGGTTGTTTCAAGAAATTGTTTGAGAACTATTCATGGGCCCTATTGCCAGGCATTGCTAAGCAAATAAATTTATGAACACTGAAGAAAAACAAACCAAAAAGGAAAAAAAAAGAAAAGAAATATTCTTGAGAAAAAAATTTCCTTTTCAAAATATTTGTCGGAAATTAAACAAAAAAAAAAAAAAAAGTTTAAACATGTACTCCACTAGTAGTATGCAACAGAATCTGAATAATTTTCCTAAATACAAATGATTTATAAAGCTCATAAAATAAACATAATTATTATCACATTTCAATTAAATAGAGAAAAAAAATTTGATTAATCAAAGGAATAATCGATTTCCATTTTGGTTGAAACTTCATTGGTTTTGGAAATCCGTGTCAAAACTTTAAGCAAGCCTTTGAAGCAAAATTTGGAAAAAAAAACAAAACTTAATAAATCATCGGATCTGTCTTGTGTTTGACATTCTATTCATTTTCTTATAGAAGTGATGGGGAAGAAAAAATAATTTTATTCTGCCATTTATTTTAAAGTCGATTTTTTTTTCTCGTCTTGATCTATTTTTTATTTATTTACTTTTTTTATCGTTATAAATTTCATCACAAAAGTTTACTCCAGTTTATGGAACGACAATTCAAAGAAAAGTTCTTGTCATAAATTTGGAGAAGGGTGGTGGTGGTGGAAGAAAAACCCAAAAAAAACCAAACGACTGACCAAATGACCAAAAACACAAGCTGCAATAAAACCCAAGCCAACTATTGGCTTGACAGTGATGTTGAACCAAACAAACTTCTTATCGATTTAATCTTCTTAGGAAAAAAAACAAAATCAGATCATGTGCCAAATTTTTTCCAATTGAAAAAAAAAATTTATTATAAATACTTTCAGAGGAAAAATAAACCAATTTTCACTATCAAGGGAAAAACACTATTCAATCCTTAATCTTGTTATTTTGAACTGAATTCAGATCATTTGATTATATTGATAAGACAACGGTGCTTTAAATCAAAATTGAACTAGTTTATGGTATTGTTTTAAGAGAAAAAAAAACTAGTAAACTTGTAACTTTACTATCTTTTCAACAGTGAAAAAAATTTCCAAAAAAACTCGAAACAATAGAGTTATAACAACATCAAATAGTTTTAATGAAAATCGATTGCTTATGTCAGATATAACGAACAAAACAAACCAACAAATTGAAATTGCTTGGCTTTGAAAAGTTTTTAATTCATTTGACACACGCATACATTTGTTGATTGATTTGATTTTTTTTTCAAAAAATAAAATAAAATACGGCTCCAAAAAAAGAACAAATATTTGATTAAGATGCTTGACATCTTCAAATAAGTGCTGAGACTTTTTTTTATTTCTTCGTCTGTTTGTTTGGCATCAATATTTCAAAGTTGAATTGAGAATTATTTTTAAAAAAACTGAAACTTTTTCAACAATGTTTCAAATTTAAAGTATTAGTTTTATTTGACCTGCCTCAAGGTTCTTCAATCAGATTTTCGAGATGATACTAGGGTTCGTTTTGGTAGAAAAATTGAAGACTCGAATGTCGTGACAAATGGGAAATCGAATCATTCTGTTTCAGTGCTGTATCAATTGGGTTATCAATTTGAAGAAAAAAAAATTCGATTGAGCTTTGGATACTTTCAAATTCAGTTTTTAGATAGAAAAACTGGTACAAATGCTTTGGAATGGTATTGTTTAGGTAAATGCGCATGGTGTTTGATTCCATGAAAAACTAAACTGAAGCCTTGAGAGAGAAAACGGATACTTTTGGCGTCAAAAAAAAAAGAAATGCAAGAAAAAACAACAACAAACGAGAAAAAACTTGTCTTCTGGCAATGAAGATTCTCCTCCAATTTTCTTTGGTCGTTGATTCGCACTCGACGAGTTTTCCCAGAGAGATCTCCTAGTGTCTGGCTTGGAGAAAAGAGATTCAGTTTCATGTTTGGCGCCTTGGCGTCTGGTTGATTCGAAAAAAAGAGAGAGAGCTGTTCGTTTTTTTTTTTTTTTTTGAAAAATAAACTTTCTTCTTTATGAAACTAATTTGGAAATGAATTTGGAAAGCGTCGAGAATCGAGAATAAAAGCAGCAAAATTTGTTTCTGTGTTTGTTTGGTGTCATTTGTTTTATCTTTTTTGATTTACTCCAATTTCGAGCTTGAGGCTTCTTGTTTGTTTGTCTACTGGCTAGGTTGGCTTGCCATTGATAAATTGTTGTTGATAAAATTGAAATAAATAAAAGTTGTGGAACAATCATCAATTTTATTCATTTTCTCTCAGCCTAAGTGTTTCATTTATTTTTTGAACACTAAAAACATCTCTGTGTATAATGTGTGTGTGTGTGATTCGGGCTTATTCATTAATCACATCTCGTATACGTTTTCCCCCAAAACCATCAATATTAGAATCAAGATTTTCCTATTCTGAATGATGAATAGCGATTGAGAGCACTCTGGAACAAATTCATTTTGCCATGCATTCTCGCTCTGAATCAATTTAATCATCAACCAAGTCAATAAGCAAGTTTTTTAGTTCAATTAGAAATCGGTTGTTGCCATGGTTAATTATCAACAAACGGCTATCAAAGTATTTTTTTTTCATCTTTTTTCACTCTTATTTTTTAGGCTTTTAAAATTATTTTCAATGAAAAAAATTTCGCTATATTGATGACCAATAAACTAGAGTAAAATTCCTCAACTTTCTTTCTCTCGAATAGATTCTCTTAGTTTTCGCTTTCTCTCTATCCAACTTGATACTTACTTTCCGGTCTCGAAACAAATTATTTTCAAAATCATCTAACTGAGATAGGTATCATGAAATTTAAAACCAATTCTCATCAATTGGAAATGTTCAGCTAAAAATGTTCAGAATTTTTTTTTGTTTCAAGTTCTTTGTTGTTTGGGAACGGAACACATGAAAATCAATTTGTTTCAAAGCTTTACCAGAAACAACAACAACAACAACAACAACAAACTTGGCATCAAACAGTTTAGTTGTTTATTTATTTACAACAAAAATTTTGTTTCCACACACACACTCAAATCTTGAATAAATTTGTTATTGTTGTTTCATTCCATTCATTCTCGGTTGTTATTCCAACACACAGACACAGAAAACACATAAATTTTCCTTTCGATAACTCTCAGGTTATATTTAGCTAGTAAGAAAAAAAAAACAGAATTTGCCAAGAATCAAGCTGCTGTGCCGTAACAACCAAAACTTGAACTAGAATTTTTTTAGTCGAATCGCATTCAACAAAAAACTACAGAAATATTGAAAGGAAAAAAACGAAGACTAAAAAACTGTTAAGAGGTTTGATTGAAACGTTTCAACAACAACGAAAACATTGTATTGTTATTGCTTCTAAAACGATTCTTCTTCTTCTAGTTAATGTTTGTTGCTTTCAGGGTTTTATCCTTTTTCAACAAACACGCTACCATCGTGTTTAATGTCTCCAATCATTTTATCAACCATCACGATCATCATCATCATCTTCGTTGGGTGACAACAAGAAAATAGGCCAAGAGCAAATTGTGCTGTATGCCGAGTGACTGTGAATGACACTCTCGAAATAGAATAAAAGTTTCGCTTTATTTATTATTTTTTTGATTATGAAATTTTCAAAGTTTGAGACTATCTTGTTCCAACACAGTTTTTTGTTGTTGTTGTCTGGTTTAAAGTACATTTTGATGTGTTCAATTGCTAAATCATATTGGCCATTATTTTTAAAAATGTTTCTCCAAACTATTTTCCTCAATGAAAGGTTCTGAGATTCACATCTTCTTGATATTTTTCAATGGCAACGTTTCATTTCAATAACAACAGCATTTTACTACAAATTACTTTTGTATTATTGTCAATTTTTTAGTGTACTTGCTGTTATCATCAACTCCTTCTCATTTGTCGTCTTGAGAGTTTTTTGTGCGTTTTATTAATTTTCTCCTGTGTGTTTTGTGTTTGTACTACTAGGAAAAAAACAATGTACTATGTAATAGTTGGTTATATCACTGGTTCATCAAAAAAAAACCAGCTTAGAATAAGAAGAAGACAACAAGTATGTGATAAAATTTCTAATACAAACAGCAAATCTACAGTTTTCACGGCGTGCCGACGACATTCAAACGACGGAAGTCATTTTTCACTTGACTTTGAACTAAAAGAATTACATTGAAAGAATGCTTTTACACAATGCTACCGTGTGTTGTGATACGTTATAGGATCCTGTCTTCAATATTAAACCAATTCAAATATTTTACAATGGATTGATCGTCAGTTTTTCTTTTGGCTGTAATAAAGAAAGAAGAAAATTATAAAATTAATTTTATAAGAAAAAATAGAAGCCAAAACTCTTTAGTCAAACTCATTAAAAAAATGTCTTTTTCCATGAAAATTTCTGATCAAAAAACTGAAAAAAAATTGAATCTTCGTTTGAATGTTTTCCATCTGTGCTGTGATCAAATTTATTTTCCTCTGATGTGATAGAAATTTTAAAAATTTGAAACAAAAAAAACCTTTAAAAATAATGTTTCAAAACAATCAAGACATTGCCAAACAACAAAATGAACCAAACCGATGACCAGGAACAGAGAATAATTGCCGAACATATTCTACAACATCTTGGACCACAACAGGCTCTACCATTGGTTTGGCTCATTTTGTTGAGTGCTGTCTACATCATAATCTTAGTTTTTGGTTTGATTGGAAATTTCGTCACTATTCTGGTGATTTTTCGTTTTCGTTACATGCAAACCATCACCAATCTTTATCTGTGCAATTTGGCTATCACCGATTTGATTTCTTTAACGTTAAGTATGTACTAAAAAAAAAGAAGCAAATTTATACTATTTTTGAAATTCTTTTGAATTTTCATTAGATACTGTTTTTTTTAGATAGAAAGAATCAGAACCATGTTTTTTTTCCAAGTTATTAATGAAATAGTCAAACAAATAACGATGTCGTATGAAAAAAACCACTTTTCAAACACACTGTTTGTCAATGAAATACTAGACAGAAAATCTTCTAGCAAGAGGAATTTATTATTATAATAAGTGTTTTCTGCTGCTCCGGCTTCTAGATCATAGGCCATACTATAATTTGAAAAAACTTAAATTTTTTCAATTTACATAAAAAAAAATATACAATACCCTATCAAAGCTATAGTTTTAATGCGATATTTGAAGAATTTTTTTTTATAGAAACTTCCATTAACTTACTATTAGATGATAATTCTTGTAGAATCGTTTATCGTTTGAATATTAAAAAAAAATGCTATTATAACTCTATTTGTTGACTGAAATGAATCAATTATCTATTCTAGCATTATTTCATTATTGTTCCACTGGTTTTGTTTTAAAGAAGGAAAAAAACTATGATTTTATAAAATTGAATTTCATTCAAATTTAACGAGTTTGTTGTTTCAGCAAGAGATAAAGAGAGATGTTCCATGACGATCCAAGAACAGAAAAAACAACATAAATGTTTTATTTATTGAATATTTCAATTTATAAAATTGAAGCATTCAAATCGAAACAAAACAGTTTGGTTAGAGTTTTTCGATCGAATGTTGCGACTATCGACTGTCAGTCAGTCAGTTTGTCAAAAATATTCAAACTAAAAAAGCAGTTCTTCTTGTATTACAATTTCTTTTCAGAATAAATTTCTGTTTGATTAATGTGGCGTTTTTTTTAACAAAATAAAAAAATTAAATTTGATAAAAAATGAATTTTAATAATCGAGCCGTTCATCATTAGTTCCAGGTTTCCTTAGAATTTCGTATTCGTTTGCTGTTTTACAACAGGTAATTTTTCATAGCTCTCCAACAAACAGAAAAAAACTTTAATTTGCATTACAAATTTTTTGTTGATTGTGTGTGTGTGCGCGCCATTACTGACAGACAGTTTCTGTAGAAAAAAACTCACCAATATAATTAATCAACACACACCACCAGTGAAAAAGATACCCTACCTCTTGATCAAGAAGAGCTTTCGCTAAAAAAATTTTTCTCTTATGAAACTTTTTTGATAAGAAAAACAGCCTAGCCAAACTGTTTCAACAGATTAATTTCTTTTTGGCTATAAACAAGAACATTAATTTCTATTTGTAGAACGTCTCTCTAATTGAGACATCACAAACTTTTATTAGATAAAACCATTTATAAGAGAAAAAAAAACCTCTCAATCTTTGAGAAAGAAAATAAACGAAGAACTTTCAGAAATAGGAATTTGGTTTGTTCAAAACAGATGCTGATCTTTTTTTGATCAAATCAAATGATTCCTGTTCATTGAGCCTTAAAAAATTGAACTCCAGGTAAATGAATGTTCCTAAAAAAAAACTTTTCAAAATGAATCAATGAGAAAAAAGTTTTTGAAGGCGTGTGTGTGTTGGTGTTGGTGGGTTTTATCTACCAATAATAGTCATTCGTTTAAATTTAGAAATAAACCAAATGAACAAGAAAAATGATTGCTCCAGAATTTTAGGCTTAACAAACTTTGCTTTCTGAATTTTTTTCTTTATCATTTTGACTGGATGTTCTGTTTTTTCTTAGAGCTGTCAATTTTTTTTTAAGAAACCGGATTCTCTGGTAGAGATTTCTTTATTTTTAAATTTTTTTTTTATTTTTACAAAAATAATTTTATCTATTTTTCTGTCTTTGGCTTGGTGTTTAATGATGTTGTTTTGGCGAAACTGTCTCACATAGGAAATGCGTGTCTCTCTATGTGTTCTCTATGATAAATCGATTATCTATTTATTGAAAAAAAAGAACAAAAATGCCTTTCTCCTGCAAATGTTCTTTTTGAATGTGATTTGACTAACAGTGTTAACACTGGAAATAATTGAATAAATCTATTTGAGACATTTTCAAGCACTCGGAATTCGATTCTTTAATGAAATCTTCTATTTTTTTGATTTAAAATTCTATATCTATTTTGAATTTTATTCAAAAACTTTTAAAACAAAAAACAAAAATCGTGAAAATGATAAATTATTTAAATTCATTTCTTCGTTGTTGTTTTTGAATCGAAATTAAATTTTAACGAATGTTTTTTTCCGGTTCAGGCTTGCCGTTAGAACTTTACACTTTATGGCATCAGTATCCATGGCAGTTGGGTGGCATGATGTGCTGTCTGAAAACTTTGATTCTTGAAGGGACTGCCAATGCATCGGTTTTGACTCTTGGTAAAATTGGTTTGATTTTTCTCTCTGATTATCATTAATCTTGATTTTCAATTTTTTTTCTCTTTTTATATTTCACAAATATTATTGATAGTTGCCTTTACTGTGGAACGGTTCTTGGCTATTTGTGGCTCATCGAAAAGTATTCCATCGGCGGCTCAATCTCTATTTAACACAAATTCAGTGTCGAAAATAAAAAGGATTGCCGGTCGAAATGTGGCTCTGATCTGGACCATATCGTTGTGTGGTGCGGCACCATTAGTTTCCATGACAAGAATCAACTACCTCGAATTTGAATCGGTTCAATTAGAAAACAGTGCTTGGTGTGGTTTGCCTTACAATTTACCAGAGAAGAGATGGGAATTGGTTATGCTCAGCTCAACCATTCTGTTCTTCATAATTCCATTGCTCATAATTTCGGCATTGTATTATCAGATCGCTCGTAAACTTAAACAATCGACTCGGTTTGATTCATTCAATCAATCAGATTGTCATTTGACCGATCACGCCACATCAAGAAAAATCATACAATCAAGAAAAATTGTGATCAGGATGCTTGGTAAATCTAAAATTTAACATTTTTTGTTTGTTGGAAACTTTTCCTAATTTAATTGACAACGCCCAAGCTATAGTTTCCTCTAGCTAAAAAGTTCATTGGCTTGGAAACCCCATTTCAACAACACCACGCAAATTTGGATTTGTAGCTAACCAAAAAAAAAAAAAAAATAAATAGAAGAGAGACCCAGCCAAATGATTCTAAATTAGGATCTTGGGTAATTTCAAATTACACCCTAAAACAACCGATTATACCATTATTTTTTGTCTCGTCAAACTAAATCAATTATTATTTTCAACCAGAAAAAAACATGTAATCCCATGTTAAAAAAAAAACTTAAATGATTTAGTTTCAATAATTTAAAATCAGAACAGCAAAAAACTTGAATTAGAATCAAACAATAAAACTTTGTGAAGAAAGAATAATTCTTGTGCCGTCTTTGAGTCAACTTTGTTGCAACCCAAAAATAAACATTTGTCAAGCTCATTTTTTTGGCCCGGAACTGATTATTATCATTCGCTAAGTATTGAACGAGAAAATGAACCATAACTACTATTATTAAGAATGATAATTATCATTCATTATTAGCTAGAATAATGAATGATAATAATAATAATTTATTATTAGCCAGAATAATAAAATTAAAGCAAAAACTTTCAAAGTTTTTCTTTTTTTATAATTATCACTAGTTTTCTCAAGAAAATGAATTTAAAATCAAGATTAAATGAACCGTTTAGCTTATATTTGCTCGCTATTTAAGAATTTATTTTCTTTAATAGAATTGACTTTCAAATGTCAAAATAATATATCTTTTGAATCCTAATCTAAAATCATTTTAGAATGATAGTGCTGAATGAGATTAGTTGATAAAATAATTATTATCATTTCATCGGTTGATAATTAAATAATTTCTTAATTAAAGTTAATTATAGCTAGTTGGAAGAATAAATTAATTAGAAAAGCATTTGATTAACTCCTTGAAGTTTGTGGTTGAAGCCCAAATTTAGAGAAAACTTTTTGCTAAATTTTTCTCATTGATCTGTAGAAAAAATAGTAAAGTTCTTCTCCTATCAATGTATGATACTCGGTGTGTGTGTGTCTATTTCAATTATTCAAAAATTTTTTCAGATATAAACAGAGATAGTAAACTGTTCACTTCATAAGTCAACTGCAACATTAATTCTTTGGTAAACCGATTCTGGCCGTTAAATTAAATAAAGATTTCCAGTGAATTCTCAACTGAGCTGAACTGGAATTGATTTTTTAAAAAAATGAAAAATTTAATTAAATTTTTTTTATTATTTTATTTCTTGTTGTTCTTTTTTTTCTCTCTCTATATTTGATATAATATCTTTCGTTTGTTTCTTTCTATTTTGGATCCAGTTGTTATTGTGATTGTTTTCACATTCTGTTGGACTCCATTCCATTCTCAGCGTTTGCTGTTTCTCTACGTGACTTTATATTCCAGTTGGAACAACATTCTCCGCCAGATCAACGGTATTCTCTTCCTTTCGGCAGGTAACCAATTTTTTTATTATTATTATTTGAAAGCTTGGTTGTTTATCTAATTGAAATTCTACTAATATTTTGCTAAACACACACAGGTTGTCTTTATTACCTAAACAGTTCATTAAATCCATTGGTAGGTTTCACTATTTTTCACTATTTTATTATCATTTTAAAAATTTTAAAATGCAAGCAGATAATTTTTTCTTTTCTAAACATTTTTTTCTTTTACTGAACAGATCTATTCTCTGTTGTCGACTCGATTTCGGGCCGCGTTCATGCTATACGTGAAGGGGTGTTGTGGGAAAAATCCGGCCAACAGTTCGGTTGGTCTTCAAAATGGTGGTGGTGGTGGGCCACCAAAATCCCGAAGCAATAACACCAGCAACAATTCAGTGATATTGATCAATGGACACCATTGTCATCACTATCCACCTCATCAACATTATCATGTGGCCAATCATCATCATTTGGCCAAGAATGATGGTCAAGCATTGACCAATAATAACAATAATGTTGTTCATAATACACCAAAACTGTTGGCCAATTTCTCTGTGATGGCCAACAATTTTGGCAAACCAAACAATGAGACAATGGTCAATGGACAGCAACAACATCAGACATTCAATACCAATCAGAAAAATTCTCATATAAACTTATATCATCCTCATCACAATAATAATAATTCAAAGAGTGAAAGCATTTCTAACAACTATTTCTATCAGACAACACCCACCACTCAACAACCAAACAACAGTCAGTTTATGAGTAAAACTCAACAAAATTCTTGGTAAAACCAACTTACCGAAACCGAATACAACTTGCAAAACGTTGTTTTTTCTTCTAGTTTTTTAAAAAATTATCTTGTGTTTCTCGAATTTGTTTTAAATTTTTTATTTTTAATAAACTGTTTTTTGCTAAATAATTTATTTAATAAAAATATTTTCTTGTAAAAATCGAACTGTTGTTGAAACAAAATTTTAATTTTTGAAATTAAAAAATGAAATTATTTTTGAAGAGATTTTTTTTGTGCGTTTTTTTGGTGTGGCCTAAGATTGAATCATCAATTTGGATTGATTATCGGTGAGGATGTTGGGTTGAAAGGAATGTTCAGTGTGAACCTTCTCCACCTCACCGATTCGTCCCTGGAACTCTACGGAGAAACCACAGGTGCTCATCATCAATTGATTACAACAATCGGATGGTAAGGCTGCGGAGAATGTGCTGATTTCGCTTGAGGTTGAGACATTGTTGAGTTCTCGCTGCGGCTGTTGTTGCGGTTGCTGCAGCGGCTGCTGTTGAGGCTTTTGTTGCAAATTATTTTTCAAGTTTTTGTTATCAACATCGATGGCATCGGAACGAGGATAGGGAACACCGGTTCCATGATGAAACCGAAGACAACGTCGAAGTAAAAATAATCGAGAACCCATTGATTTATGTTTGATATCGGAAACCTCTCGTGTTTCATTATCGATTTGGTTGTCATCGCGCTGTTGGGCAAACATAAATACAATGAAGAACAGTATGACCGCCATCACCGCGATCAACAAAACACTGAAATATGGCTGGGAATTAATCCCGGTTAATGGGACCTCAGTCAGTGGTTTCAATTTTTTTCGTTCTTTAATAAAAATTTCTCTGTCTCGGCTGAGACGATCGATTTTTGATTCGATTTGCCTCTGCTCTAATTGAATAAGCGAATCTTAAAAAACCAAAACAGATTCTCATAAATTTTACAAAAATTACAGAAAAAACACTCTCACCAGCTTGGACCGAATTCTGATGGATCGCTATGTTCTCGGGCCTTGGCAATCTTGTTTTCTCATGCTGTTGTTGTAACGATGGTTTTTGTTTGAAACTTTTTTCAACCGGAATCGCCATTGGTGCTGCCACTGGGGCTGCTCCTGCATTAGCAGCATTGTCGACCAAATACAACAACAAATCATTCGGCTTGATCAACGTAATTGGCTTGGCCAAGCATAATGGTCCTAAATTGATCAAAACAAAACAGCAAACCAACTCCGACAACAACAAAACTAGATAGAATCTTTGTTGTTTTGGGTGATCAAATTTACGTTTCTCACAAAACATCGGAAAAACATGAACCAGATAAAGAAGAAAGGAACAATCAATGTGTGCCAAATAAGTTTTAATCAATCGAAACCCTTGAAATTTGAATCTATTTATAGAATCGAAAAAAACAAAAAATTCTCGAATTATTCGTAATCGAAGTTTTTCCAAATAAGAAAAAAAAAATTTGTGCTTAAAAATTTAAATTAGAAATCAATTTCAAATGCCATCTGTTGGTTTGGCATTGAAATCAGTAAAAAAAATTCAAGGTTTCTTCTGTTTGTTTGTTTTCGGGAAACACTCTTTACATTGGAGTATCACTCTCTCTCTCTCTCTCTCTACCATTGGACAGCAAAAAAAAAACTTGGCCTTCAAAAAATAACATTTGATTGTGGTTGTTTCCAATTCTGAATATGCGTTTGTATTCGATGTTTACCATGATGATGTGATACTTGCCTGCTTCAATGCTACTGCTATTATTATATTATTTTCAAAAAAAAAAACAGTTTGTCAACATTTTTGTTGTTGTTGGATGATCAACAGTTAAAGTCGTATTTGATCGACAGCAAACACGCGCATACCATCACATGATATCTCTCTTTCTCGAAGAAGAAGAAGAAAAAAAGAAGACCCGCAAAACAAGTTTATGATTATTGTTTTTCATAGTGGCTGTAGTTTGATTGATTATTGAATTTGTTGGAAAAAAATTTTAAAAAAAACAAACCAATTAATTGGTTTATCATATTATCGAAACGAAAAAAATTCGCTCCAGAATCCATTGTTTTTTTCAATGTAATCAGTAAGTTTTCAAGATTATTCAAATTTTTGTTTGAAATTTTTTCTATTAATAGATAATTTCTGATCATCTGTGTTTGAAACGTGATGGTGGTGGGGAAAAAGTTACAGAAAGTAGAAAACGTTATCAGTTATTTAAATGAGGAATATTAAAAAAAACGAACGTCTAGAAAGTTTTAGTTTTTTTTTTATGGAAAAGTCTAGTTGATTTTGGTTTCTCTGTCAATTTTTGTTATCAGTTAGAAGAAAACTGAAAAGCTTTGGCAACGTTTTATCTTTGTGTAGTGGTTTTTTTTTAAATTTTTTTTTTGGTTTATTCATTGTCTCTTCTGACTGTGATAAACAAGTCAAAGAAAAATTTTGAATCAATCATTGCTACTGGAAAACAAAGAAAAAAAAGTAACGCACCATCTCTATGGGTTATTAACTTTAATGGGTTATTCCTTGTGTGACGCCTTTTTCTCCTTTCGATCATTATCATTGTCGTCGTCCTAGTTGATCTGATGTTCAAAGATCAAACGATTGATGATTTTTTTTTATTTGCTACCAAAATATTCTCAGCATACTAACCGAAATGACTTGCATCTTTCACTTTTTGTCATCATCGATGCGTTTAAAAAATACGGCTATTTGGATATGCCTCATTTTACATTTGTCGTTCAAAGTGAAATTCCGTTAAAAAACATCATAAACAAATACTTTAACATTAATCACGTTGAGTCAAATTGAATTGAAAGGTGAATCTCCAACCTTGTGGTTTTTTTTAGCTTTGTTTTTCTTTTCGTTTGCAAGAATGATATGGTGTAACAGAAACCAGACTCCTAGAATCACATAACCGTTGCCGTGGTTCATACAAAAAAAAAAACTTTATTATCACACAACAAAAAGAAAAAGATGAGTCAATTTTCAACACTAAACAGATTCCTAACCACCACCATCAAAAACCATTAATGTCTTTGTGTTGTTCTATTTCTGTTGGAAGAAAATACTTCACATAACCGTTTCATTGTTTGTTTTAATGTTGAAATGAAACAGCTAAACGTGGAAAATCCCTAAATCGTCGTGTTTCTCGTATAGAGCCAAGTGTTTGTGCGTTTGTTTAGTGTCTATCGATGTAAGCCAATCATCATAGAAAAGGCATTTCTCTTACATGTGTCTTCTCATAAGTGTTTTTTTTTTTTTTTTTTTTCTCAAAGATTACATCTCACAATCAAGCAATCTAAACAGTTGATTATTGCAAGCAAACGAAGAATAACAGTTGTAAGAAACTGTTTTTTCACCAAATTTTGTATCGAATTGTGAGTGAAAGGCAAAGGAAATCTTCTATCGATTCAAGAATATTGTTCCATTTTCTTTGAAGATTGATTGTCGATTGTCTCCAGTATGATACTTGAGGTGAATATTATTTTATTTTTTTTTTGTTATTAGAATTTCCATATTAGAAAGAAAAGGTCAATTTGTATGATGATTGTTAAGAGCTTTGCTTGCTGTTTCCATTGATTTTTCCATGAACGTTTCAAATGTTTGTGATACTTGGGGTTATGTTTTGAGTTTTGTTTTATTATTTCAATAATTAACAAAACAACCTTTGGCATTAGAGGAGAAAAAATAGTTGTTGCCAAAAGAAAACATCATGAGAAGACAAAAAAAGCAGAAAAAAATGTCTCGGCTGTTAATAAATTTCTAAGAAATGTCGGATGCTTTCATTTTTTTTTGGCAAAAACATTATATTGAAAGCTTCGAAAGGTCTTTATCTTATATATTTGGTAATTCAAAACTTGATACCATTCTCTCCTCAGCTACAATCATCCCGCATTCATTTATTTAAATGGATTCAGTTGTTTTTGTTGTTGTTCGGTTATGTTGTGAATTTTCCAACAAGTCACCATCTGATGATTTATATAAAATATATAATATATTTTTATCAAGCGATCAGGTTTTTATTTCGCTTATTCTATTCATTTATTATAAATTCAAAAATTTATCTTTTCTTGAAGACAGAAAAAAATTTACAATGGTTGAGTGAATAAGCCACAATTGTGAAGAATTGTAGTTGCTCTTTGCATGTCGATAATAATATGGAAAAATGTTTGATTGATATCAATGATGATCGATCGATCGATCCTCTGTGTTATCGATTCGAATAGTGGTGCCAAATAAGATAAAGCAATTCAAAAAAGAGAGAGTCGTCCGATAATTTCTGCCCAAAATGACTATCGGAAAAATATTGAAAAAGGCAAACAAGCGATAGAAGTTTTTTTGTCTTGTTAGAGATTTTTTGTGTGTGTGTGTGTTGTTTAGTGATCTGTTGTTTGTAATTGATCGTTTCGCTTTCTTTTTCTCAAAAACTCTGTGTGAACTTAAATTTATATAATAATTTTGTTGTTTTCTCTGTTTTCAAACAGACTTTTTTTTTCCTCTTTTGAACTTTGCCCTAAACTGATCGCATTGTATGTGATTGAATCATCTGTTTTAGTGATTTTTTCGTGGAGAAAAATAATAATAATAGAAAAAATTTTCATTATCATCATCATCATCATGGAAGTGGATGATAGTCCTCGAATTTGTGCTTTTATGGGGGCTTGCGCTATGGATCTCATTTCGTGAGTTTTTCTGATTGATGATTTTTTGAAGTTTTTTTGAACTGTCAACCAATCATAATATCAGATATGTTGATCGATTTCCCGCTCCTGGTGAAACTCTATCCGGCAATAGTTTTCGAAAAGGAACCGGTGGGAAAGCAGCCAATGCTTGTGTGATGGCAGCTCGTCTTGAGCTCGAATGTCGCATCCTAACCAAAGTAAGTTCATTGATAAATGTTTTTCACTGTTTCATAGTTTGAGTTTTTAATAGCTTGGTTCTGATTCGTTTGGAGAAGAAATGGTGCGGAATTTTCAAAATCATAACATCTCGACAGGTTTGAAATTGAGCATTCCAAAACGTTCTGTTATGAATTTTGCTTAAATTAGATTTCATTTTTTTCACCGACAAAACTTTCACCAGTACTGCATCAATAACGGTCACCCGTAAAGGCGAGAACAATATTGTTTACGTTCCTGGGGCTACCAATTTGTTGACACCAGAAGAAATCAATAGTGTCAGTGATAGATTGTTCAAAGATTGTAAACTATTTGTTTCAACGTTTGAATGTGTTCCTGAATCATTACATATGGCACTTTCTCTTGCCCGTAAACACAAAGGTTTTGAAATGTTATTGATTGAATTGTTAAAGAAATCAACAATTTCTTCATTTCAATAGTGCCAACCTTGGTGAATGGAGCTCCTCCTTTTCCGAAACCAATGGAAAACAGTCAAATTTATCCATTGTGTGATATTCTGTGTGTCAATGAATCGGAAGCCAATTTGATGACTAAACTTCGAGTTGATACTTTGGACGATTGTCGAATCGCCTGCAAAATGATTCTTGACAAAGGTTGTGGATCAGTCATTTTAACTATGGGTTCCAATGGTGCCTTATATGTGAATCGCCATCAAGCTCTTCACATCCCTGTACCTCAGAAAGTTGAACCACTTGACACGACTGTATGTTGAATTGATTTCAATTGAAAAAAAAAATCATGTTTTAATCATTTTTTTTAAGGGAGCCGGTGATTCTTTCATGGGATCGTTAGCTTATTATTTGGTTTATTTTCCTCATTTGCCAATCGATGAAACGATAAAACGATGTAACATGATTGCCTCAGGCACTGTGACACGTCTCGGTACTCAAGATAGTTTCTCGTATAAGAACGAGCTTCCAGCCGAATTATTTCGATAACTTTTTTTTCTATTCACAATTTAATCAAGCAATTCTTTTTTTTCTAATCTAAAAAATTTTCTTTTAAATAAATGTAAATACATCTTTTTTAGATCAAAAAAAAAAACTTTAAATCGTGTAATTTTAAGTCAAATGATTTTTATTAAATTCACACATTTTCAAATAATATAATAATGTTTATTTCAATTTTTTTTTTTTGATGAAAATGATTAAAAAAATTTATATTGAAAACAATTTACAGAAGAAAAAAATCAACAATTTTTCATTGATTATGATTCATTCAACAGAGCTTCTTCTTCATCAGTCATCATTTCCTCATCATCGTCATAGCTTTCTTCGGCATATTCAACGACATCATCCAATAATTCATCATCTCTTAATTTTTCCGAATTTTTGATAACTTTCACTTTTGGTTTTTTGACTCTAAGACCAGCTTGAGCAGATTTAATCAAGGTGATGTCGCGGGCTACCTCTTTTCGATCTTTCTCCCGTTCAATCATTATAGCCTTGGCTTGACGTTTTTCTATAAAATGAGCTTCACGTTTTTGTCGAATCATTTCAACTTTTTTCATGGCATCTAAGGTTTTCGACCAAAGCTCTCTCGAATATTTAACAGGAACATTTCGGCGTTTCTCAAACTCAAACGTCGAATCAATAGCCAACTCTTTGCCATTAGATTTCCTGAAAGCTTTAGTCCACCGTTTACGTCTAGGATTGCATTTATGTTTAAAATTTTTGTGACATTTTGAACGGCAAAACTTGAAAATCTATGTACGTACATTGGATTATTGAATAAAATCAAATTAGAAACAAAAATCTTACTTTACAATCGTTACGAACAAATTGAATGCCATGACCTGGATAAAGTGATGACGAACAGAAATAACATTTTTCTACACGCATTTTTCTAAATTATTGAATCACCAATTGTTTTTTTTTAAGGAAAAAAATTTATAAAACCAAAACGGGAGAACAAAATATCAGCTCCAAACGTGAACACGTGAAATAAAAGTTTCTAAAAACTTTTTTTTTTGCATTAAACAGGAAACATTCTCGTATTTTTAGTTGTGAAAATACAAACAATTTTCAATTTTTATTGAAAACATAGCAAAACTTTTATTATTTATTTATGATAAAAAATATCAATTTTATCAAATATGATTGAGGATCATTGAAGAAGCATAAACCGGATATCCCAATGGTGGATCAGCTGCCTGTACGGTAAGATTTCCTATAAAAAAAATTTTTTAAGAAATTATTTTAAACAAATTAAGGCAGAAAAACTGACTCAGTATGATCGGATGTGCTTGAATTGAATAACGCTCTTCATCGTCATTGGTCAAGTAGAACAATTCCAATGATAAAGAAGACCAAATGGCTTCAATCACAGCTCTATTCAAACGAGATACATAAATTTCCATATCTTTTAATGTCAATAAGTGACTAGAGTAGTTTTGCTGAAAGAAAAAAAAAATTTGATCAACGGAAATTTAAATCTCAAGATTTTTATACGTTAACAATGTCTTTAGAGATTGAAAACAAAAAAGGCTTTTCTTCGACAACGGCTCGCTTCCAGCCATCCAAATTTCGTGCAGAACCGAAAAACCAGTTTTCATCAAAGTTTTGTAACAGAGTGATCAAATCATTATTAGTCAAACATTCATCTTCAGCATAAACCATCTGATCAAAGGCAATCTTACAAGCATATTGAAAACTTTTCACACAAACGTCATACAGATCTTGATTGATTTTGAAAAACAAATTATCATCAGTGTTTTTCGATATCAAGCCATTAAACACTTGATAAATGCTTTGAGCCGAAGGAAATTCATCCACAAACGAACTCGATGATAGAAATATTATGGAGAAGCAAATGTTGACAATTTGTCTGTAAGAGACTAGCAACGATTGCCATTCGTTTTGCTCAAATTGATTGCAACGGTTACTGGTGATGGCCTGTAAAGCTTCTTGAAACCATTCATTCGAGAAGACAGAGTGCTTGGTTGCTGGATACTGTCTTTTTTTCGAGTATTCATAACTTGAATTTGTCCAACGAATGTTTGGTTGAAAATCTTCGTATTTATAATTGATATTAATCGAATTTGAGATATTTTTTTCTTCATCAATAATTTGATCGTCAATAATTTTCGAGTTTTCTTTATCATTCAAACTGGAGTTTGTTGATTCTAAATCACTCTTCTCATTTATTTGATGCTTGATCAAAGTCCAAATAAACACTTGTGAAAACATTGACTTTATTTTGTGGTAAGTCTCCAATGAATCTATGATTCCTGTTAATACATTCTTGGCATCTAGAAAAATCAATCATTTCAGTTTAAATTTTCCAAGTTTTTCTCTTCAAACCAGAATAAGTTTTGGTGTAAGTTTTGGTTACCGGAGTCAAAGCGTAGAATAAATGCTTATTGAAGAAATTCTCGCAGAGTGGTACCCAATTCTGAAATGAACTCTCAATGATAAGATCGATAGCACTCGCTTCGATGGAATGACATGACGTTTCCTGAAGCTCAAGACCTTTCATTTCTAGCTCAATGTAATTGTTTCCGGATTCGAGTATCTGAAACCACATCAATCGATCATCGAATCGGGCCAACAAAAATTCTCCGCTTTGGCAGAAATCCCAGAACAAACTATCACGATGAAGTGATTGAATAAAGCGAGGGAAAATTTGTTGATAATAAACTGTATCATTATTATCATTATTACACTTATTCGTCATGGTCATTGGCTTTGGAAATCCAAAAAAAAAAACTTATTTAAAGTTTCATGTTGTTTCGAAGAACTTACAGTTGTTGACCAAAATTTTTGTGGTCTCGGGAATGAAAGCATGAAAATAGGCAAAGTGAATAGTGGCATCAATGGTGCATCCACTAAAGTTGAAACAACAATCATCGCTATGTTCCATGGTAAAATAACAACGTTTATTACTTAGAAGAGAAAAATATTAAATCTTGGCACTTTAGAAGAAAAAAAACACTCACCGAATAAGATCGATGCAAATTTGATCTTTTGTTTTCTCATCATCACGGAACAGATGAGAATAGTGAAGAATAGATAGATTTTCGAAATAAAATTCCATAGAAATAAGCTCGAAAAGTTTAGAATAAAATATCGCAGTTCGATTGAAGAGAACATGGGAGACCAATGGAAGCTTTCTTCACTCAAAATTGTTTCAAGAATTACAGTTTGGATGGCTATCGATTGAGGCTTGTGCCAAATTTGACTGAAAATCCGGAACGCTAAAACATCGAGCCAAAACTGCTCCAACGTTGAACTTTTTCTTAAATTATGGATTCGATTTTCTTTGATTGAACCAAACACCAAAACAAAACAGATCAATGGTAAGACTTTAAGAATGGATAGAAATTGATTAATTTTTTTTTATAGCTATGGCTTTACCTAAATGGAATAGAACTCTCAAGATTAGAATTGTCGAAGCGTTTGAATAGAAGTTACGTAACGGTCGATTCGATAAAAGAATGATTGATAAGTTTTTCACTATTTTAAATAGGAAAATTTCGTTCAAGTATTTGAAAACATAAATCATTGATAAAAGTCCGATCAAAGCCAAACGGAATGATTTTCGAAACTTTTCTCTCAAATTTTCATTGATGATTTGAGAGTGGATCAAACTCAAACCAACTATGGCCAACATCACAAACCCCAAACGAAACCAATGAGTTTTGCTGTACATTTTTTTTTGATTTCTCAGCCATTTATTCGATATGAGAAAAGCTGATAAGCAAAGAGCCAACATTTTCAAGTTTATTTCGAGGGGATCGTTTAAAAAAATTTGCCCCAAAACAATTGATACTAGTGATAATATGACCGTGATGGTCAACGAACAAATATAACAGTTCGGTGTTCCACCAAAAGCTATTGTATTGATTTGTTCTAGAATGTAATGGATCAAAGCGATAATAGGCGGAAGAATGCCAAACAACCAAAGAACAGGAAGGCAACAGATAACAATTGCTGAAGCTATGAAAGTGCAAGGAATCACAGTCATCGAGATCAAACAAAGGAATAAATGAACTGGCCGGTTAAAACAATCAATTTTGTTGAATGTCATTGAATAGGCCGCAGTTTCGGGAGGTGGACCCATGGTCAACGAATGGTTAGCTATTGTCATTGTTAGCCAAGCCAATGAAAAAATGCCAATGGATAAAAACAAGTTGTTGGAAAAATTCGATCGAATGTTTTCGAATCGAAACGTTCGAGTCATCATGCCAGATAGTGATGCCATTATCAAACTATTGGCCAAAATCATTGCTATTGAATAATTGCTAGATGAAATCACTAAGCTCAATGAATTTTGATGAATCTTGTCCGGACTAGGTGGTGAAGAGTCTTTTTTAAATGAATTTATAGGACTGGTTTTGTGAGATCGTGGTCGAATTCTGGACACAATGTGAATGATCAAAGTAAACAGAAAATTTACAACCATCGTTGATAATAGGCCAATATAAATATCGATTTGTTGAATATCGATCATGATAGTGAAACCGATTCCCACTAAAGATGGAAAGATATAAAGGAAAACTTTCAACACCATCAAAAATATGGTGATCTCTTCTGATTGTGGATTGTCGATATTGGAAAAATTTTCACTGCAAAAATCGAATCCACCAAAAAATGTCTGAACGATTCGTCTCGAGATGAATGGAATCTTGTATTGACTAACCAATGGAATGTTCATTTTTGGAAAACTTTGATTAATTTCCCTGGAAGATTCGGCAGAATTGGTGTAATGAGAACAAATTTGTTTGTTTTCTGGATCAATTTATCTTTGCTGGAACATGGTACAACCACCACTAACACCACGATTCTCTCGTAAATATTGTTTGATTTATATTTCTCAAAGTTTTTGTATTCTTTCGAATCGATTCCATCAAAGTGAAATTATTTTTCACAGAATTGACATTTATATTCCTCTGTTGTTTGTTTTCTGTTTGTTATTGGTTGTTGTTATGGTTGGTTATTTATTTTGGTTTTTTATTGTTTGTCACTATAGGAACACGCTTCTTTCTTGGTTCCAAAACACAAGAAACATACAAAAAAAAGAGTTTTTGAAATTCATTTTGCTAATAATAATTGTGAAGAAAACGCTGGTAAAAGTAAAACATTTCCTAAACAAACGAGCTATTCTTTTAGTTCATTACGTTCACCAATGAATAATGGCATACCCGTGTATTTGGCTTCCAAATCATGTGTCTAGTTGACCAATTAATTTGATACCGAAATTCGAACCAATCAACTTTTAAGAATAGATCGATTTACTCAGATTCGAATCATCATCAATTATTCAAAAATTTCCATCTGATTTCATTGTTTGTTTTTAAGAGAATTTCCGAGCAAAGAAAAAACTCTGCTTTATGTAAATGTTTTTACATTGTACAAAGACTAAACTTTTCTGGTCGGTTGGTTAATTTTTCGAGCTCATTTAACAAGAAATTTTTTTGAAAACAAAACACAACTGAACCGAATAAAATGATTCGCACCTTTAGACACAGAATCATCGTAACAATCATGACAATGATCAAGCCTACTAGATTTTTTAGTCAAACAACAACAAGGTAGTATCAAGTAGTCATCACAATTAGTGTATGACACATGTGTGATGTGTGTGTCACCCGACACTTCAACTGACCCGTGAACCCGTCATTGAAGTCATTGACATCGAGCTGATGACTTTTTTGGTGATGGTCATTCATTGATGATCGGTCAAGTGCAACACCACCAAGAAAGAACAAAGATCGTGGGCAATTATACCTGGATGGTAGTTTTATTTTCTCATCATTCAGATTTCATCAACACAAAGAGATTCAGATTGTTTTTTTTTTTTTTTGAGAAAAAGCTATCAAGAAGATACTTTTTTCAGCAGATTTCTTATTTTGAATGAAAAATAGATTAAGCATCTGGTTTGTTGTTGTTTAGCTCTCAAATGTTTGTTCTATACTTCTAAAAAATTCATCATCTGTGCTTCTGATTTGACAGACCAGGTGTTCAGACCTGGTCTGCCTGGTATTCCAATCACGAACAAACTACAATTTCAAGTGTCCACCCGTCATTCATTCGAATACCGTTTTTTTTTCTTAGTTGGAAGGTTTGGTGTTTGGTTAAACCCAGTCAAACAATCTTCAAGTTCCATAAAACTTTCAAGCCCGACAAGGTGAAACAGACACAGAACCATCATCATCTATGCGCAACCTTGCCCTTTGCGTCTAGTGCTTGATTGAAGAGAGAAGAGTTCTTCCCACAGCTCTCGCTTTGGCAGCTTATGTCAACTCGTTCTTTTCTTTGAGTAAAATGATTCATTTTCAAAACTGACGAACGGCTTCTCTCTTGTTAAGTGTTCTTCTTGTTGTTGTTTATTTGCTCAATTCTAGTTTTTTTTCCCGTTTTATTATTGTTGTTTTGAGAGAGAGAGAGAGAGGGATGAGCTTCAAATGCAAACAACATCGAGATTGTTTGGTTGTTGTTCTTAATGTTTAATGCTATTTTTATGTTTCGTTGTTCTTAATGGAAACCAATTCTGGACATCAATTCTCTCTTTCTTGAAGATTGTTTTTTTTTTCGTCTCGTTTCAATGCTTTTCGAGTGATCATCATCATCAGTCTAATGATGATTTCAAAACAAGAAGCCCAAGAAAAAGACGCTCCATACCGAATAGAATGGAGGCAATGAGAAGACGCCCGACAACAACAACTAAAAACCATTGGAAAACGTTAACGTGATTAATCGATTTCTTTGCCTTCTGATTCTAAGAAAATCGGATTCCGTTGGGGATTGTTTTTTTAAATATTTATTCTTGAAAAAGCCAAAGAGCTTTGGAGTGTTTTCAAATCTCTTTGGGTCTGGTTGGCACCATAAAAACATTAAAAACAACAACTCAAAAAAAAACCGTCTGGTTCGTTTGTTGCAGTGAGTGTGTGTGTGTGTGTTTGGATCGATGCAGTCATCTTGTTTTTGATTAAAAAGTCTTCTTAACGCTGCTATATTATATCAAGAAGAATTATAACGCCGTGTTTTGGTTCATTTTGTTCATCATCATTGAGTTTTCTTTCTTTTTGTTCACTAGAGAAGACGCCAGATTTGATTAAAAACGAGAAAAAAAACTATTTGAGCCACCGGCATCATGAGATAACCTAGAAAAAATTCTGCGATTTCATTTCTTCATTAGCTTCTCGAGTGTGTGTTTCGAATCTTTGAGAATCTAAAACCCTTGGTTCTCTTTCGTTTCGAATCTTAGAAAAACCTTGGCAAGATTTGTTTTATCTAGGAAAAGTTTTCAATTAACGATGGCAGCTCAATACAAACCTTATCCAGAATTTGAAGAGTTTTTCAACTCTATGGAGAATGACCCTTTGGGCTGGCCAGCGGAAAACGAACCGGCCATTAAAATTTATGAGAAAACCACCGAATCAATGCCCTACGCTCAACGTAACCGATCTTTTTTATGGATTTTTTCGTTGTCCCTGTTTATCGGAATCATCGGATTCATGATTGGTTATTTCAGTCATAAAAATCATTCCGAATGTATTCATAACAAGGTAGTTGAGTAGTTAAAAGTGAATATGCTGTGGTTGTTCATTAAATTCATTTCGAAAAAAACAGATGGTTGCCTTTGATTCGGTCCGTGATGAGGACCCGTCAACCCGAGCCAATCTCATCGCCAACATACGCTCACAGAACATTCGCCTAATGGCACGAGAATTCTCCCGTGAACCACACATGACCAGTACGCCAGAAGACTTTCGTCTAGCCACAAAAATTCAAAGCCTTTTCAAGTCGTATCATTTCGATCGATCAGTGATGAAGAACTACACCGCTCTGCTATCGTTACCGGACGAAAGTAAACCAAATTTTGTTTCGCTATTGAATGCCAACAATAGACAAGAAATTTATAGTTCGTTGAAGAAACATCCGGTTCATTCGTTCAGTGCATACTCTCCAAAAGGCGATGTTACGGTATGTTTTGTTTGATTTGAAGAGTTCTAAAGAAATTTTTTGTTTGTTTTTTGAAGGGCGATGTTCTGTTTGTCAATTATGGTCGTCCTGTTGATTATGTTTATCTGCAACAATTGTTTGGCAACGAATCGGAGCAAACTTTCAAAGGGAAAATCTTCCTAGCCAAACAATACCATCTGTCAGCTAGTGAACAGGTGAGAGAAAAAAAAAGTTTTGAATTTTCAATGAATAAATCCAAAAATTTCTTTTTAAACTCTAAAACCACCAGTATAAATATGCTGTTGCCATGAACGCCTCGGCCTTATTGTTATACCCTGATCCACAACATTATAATCCAAAAAATGAAAAACCTTATCCGGATTCTGTATGGCTACCACCCGATGGTGTCCGAAGTGATTCAATTTTTTGGAATGGTGCCGGTGATCCGGAAACTTTTGGGTATATTGCTTCTAACATTGAACAATTTTGATGATTGAAATTTCTTCTATTAGATCTCCGTCTCATGCTCACGCTTTTAGAGACAGTTCGGATCTCACGGATTCAGTTAGGTGAGTTTTCTCTTGATTTTAAACCAATTTCTTAATCTTTTTGTTTTTTTTAGCATTCCAGCTCAACCAATAAGTTATGAAACAGCACAAGAAATTTTGAAAAAATTGAATGGTCCCAACGCTCCAGGCGATTGGAAAGGTGGCCTTAATTTGACCTATCGAATTGGTCCTGGATTGCGTGAAAATCTCAAAGTTCGAGTTTGTGTTAACAATGTGATTGTTAGAAAAACAATTTACAATGTCATTGGAACGATTCGTGGCCGTATTGAACCAGATCGCTATGTTTTGGTAGGAAATCAACGTGATTCATTGACCAAAGGCGCCATCGATGCTGCCACTGGTGTCGGAACGTTTCTCGAGATTGCTAGAGTATTTGGCGATTTAGTTGCCACAAAAAATTGGCGCCCTCGCCGTAGCTTAGTTTTTTGTAGTTGGGGTGCTGAGGAACACAACTTGATTGGATCGACCGAATTTGTCGAAGATACGGTCAAAGTTCTTCAAGCACGTGCCGTCGCCTACATCAATGTCAACTTGGTGGTCAATGGAAACGATACATTGAGCGTCGCAGCCTCACCTCTTCTTTATCATGCCATTTTCAATGCCACCAAAGATGTTTTTCTACCAAAAAACAAATTACAATCCGATGATTACCGAGTCGAACAAGAATTCAACACCATTTACGATAAATGGATTGTCAGTATGCCGAAAATGCGAAACGTTTCATCACTATTGTTTCCGCCCAATGAAATGAACACAATGCAACATTTAAGTACCTTTGGATTGAATGAAAAAGAAATTGAACTTGATCGACATCGTTTTCATCAACAAGAATCATCTGACCCGAAAACAATTTTAAAAACCTATTTAGAGTCGGCCTTTCAAGAAATTCGACCAATGATCAGATCTCTGGACATGTTTGGTTCCTATGCACCATTTTATTCAATGGCCGGAATTCCAGTGGCCGATCTTTGTTTCATCAGCTTGAAAAACGAAGACAAAGAATTGAAAGGAGAAAATGAAGGAGAGTTTGAGAGAATTTTGATGAGCCATCTACCTTATCCCTTGCTTCATACACAATATGATGAAATAGATGTCGTGGAACGATTTGTCGATCCAAACTTTCAATATCACACAATCGCTGCACAGATATTGACTCATATTATTGAACGTACTGTTGATTCACTGTTTTTACCATTCAATATATTCGATTATGCTCAAGTGTTGAGAGATTTCTACATTAAAACAAGTCATATGCATAGTGTCGTTTTATTGAGCCATAGCCTCAACAATAAAAAAGAAAACCCTACAATACCAGATTCAGAAGAAGACGAGGCAATCAACACGGACCTAATTGAATTAGACTTGAGTTAGTTAAATTATTCTGAAATTTTTTTTTACAAAAAATTCTTACTGTTTATTTGAATGTTTTAGAAAATCTTGAATCGGCCATCAGTAATTTCACCGAGGAAGCGTTGCGTTTTCATGCCTACCAAGACAGAATCGACTTTAACGAGTAAGTTTTTCATTGATTTTTTTTCTGCTTTGATTCAAACTCGAAAATTCTTTTTGATTTTAAGTCCGATGATGATCCGTAAAATAAATGATAAGTTGATGTTGGTCGAAAGACAGTTCATTGACCACCGTGGCATACCGAACAATCATCTCAAACGACATTTGGTTTTATCACCGGCCGAGACAATTAATCAATTCGATAGTGAGGGACTGTTTCCAGCATTGTTAGACGAGCTCGATCAGATTATGAGCAATGTCATCTCAACAACCACCACTACCACTTCGACATCATCATTGTCTAAAAATATTCGGCCTTCATTGATACGATTGAAAAAACATTTACCAATTTTGATCGATACGATTCAAGGCGCCGCTGAATCTTTATCTTTTGCCGGAGATTATTTTTGAGAGAAAAAAAACCATTTATCTCTTTCATAAAAGTCAATGTCTGTTTACATTATATGCGGGTGATCTAAATTTAACGCTAAAATCGAAGAATCAATTTTTGAATGTTTGTTTTTCTATGGAGAAAAATATATTAACAAAATGATTGTAAAAGTTCTGTTTGTTTTTTTTTTTATAGATTTTTTTTAGGCAGCTAATCTCACTCTCGTCGACAATCGGAAAAGATTCACTGTTGATCAGTCAAAACAAATAATTTGCAATAAGACAATCATGATAGTGGATGGCAATGGAGAGCGCATTAATTGACATCAATTTATATTTAAAAAAAATTTGTTCATATATCTAAAAGTGTGTAATGACACTTCCGATATTGTGATATTTTGTTTGTTTTTTTTTTTTCGTCTGGCTCGAATTAATTATAATATGACCGAAATTGATAAAATTAATTTACAGTTATAATTATTATCATAATTAAAGAAATTTATAATTAAAAATACTTGTTTCAATATTGTAATTTGTTTTTTTTAACAATGGAAAAATTTTCATCTGATTCAAAGGTTCTTTTTTTGCTATTTTTCTAAAAAATTGTGATTTAAGAAATTGATAAGAAACAACAACAATAACAAACACAGTGGATACCTGGTAATTTTTATCAAGATTTTCCGTCAAAAACAGATCGTCATACAAGTTTTCATCAAAACTTTCATCAAAAAAATTATCCTCGTGCTCATTTTTATCATCATTAGAATAAACATCGTTTGTTGATGTTTCAGCGTTTTTTTCAGCCATCAATGGTTTTGTTTTTTTGTTGCTTTGTTCCTTCCACAAAAGTTGACGTACTTTGTCGATTTGATTTTGGGTTATTTCCACTCGAGATCCATTGGCTGTTAAAAATGTTATCGTTGATTTTTTTAAAGAAGACATTGAACAAGAAAACTTTTCAAAAGTATTGATTTTTTTAAGATATCAAATTTTTTTGACAAAATAATAATGTTTTATCAATCGAACGTTTCCAATTCGAATGACAAAACAAACGAACGAAACTATCGATTCAAAATTGGATCATTCTCAGAACTGTCTATTCATATTGTACAAATTTTTTTTTCTTATTTGAATTTATTTCTAAAAAATATTTGACCCAGAATCACCAGCACCCGATGGTCGATCACTTTGTTCCAGCAATTGAACAATACTTTGATCAAACAACTCACATCTTTCAAATGAAAATTTTTCTGTTAAAAGATGATAATGCAAATAAAAAAAATCTACCTGATAGGCATGTCCAATTTGTAAAATGGATTTTTCAAAGCATAGTCTGAATAGAGTTCGTATATTCTCCTCAACAGCCAATCTTTAGTTCCTGGATCATGTAGATCGTTGATTATGAGAAACTTGACACCGGTCAACGTTTGAAAACAACTCAATCGAAAATTGTTTGTTTCCATGAATTCAATACCGGTGCTTGATATGTTACGATCACGAGTAGGAAGAATTTGTAAGGCCGCTATGGCATACATGGAATGGAACATCGAAGCCATCACAATTTTTTCATTAATGCTTAGTCTTGGCAAGCCGAATCTACCAATGGATAAAAAAATGTAAATTTTCGGAAACTTGAGAAATAGGATATCACTTTAAATTGACTGGATAATTTGCTTCATTTGATAAAAATTCCGTCAACACATCTTGATCTTTGTATTTGCCTCCGGAGAAGGAATCCCCATTAATGGCCAACAATGAATAACCTACTGTCAATTGAAACTTCAAATGAATTATTTTTTCCTAAAACTTTATTCTACCTTTGATATTATCACGTTGCCCAAAAATCACTGTTATTCTTTGATTGGCGTATTCGAGTTTTATGTCCAATGGATAGCTAAAGGTCTTCTCAACCTCGGTGACTGGAAAATTTGATTCAACATCATAATTGTAGATGAGACCTCCCGATTTGGAAATTATATAAACACTATAGACTCCGGTGAGTTTATATGATGACATCATGCATATAAACTAAAATTGATAAATAATTTTATTTAAAAAAAATTATCTTAAAACTTTTATTGAAGTTATTATTTGTTGAAACATTCAAACAAGTAGAATTTTTTTCTGGGTATTGACGTACGGTGTCTAACACATGTCTTGTGTTTAGTTATCATCGATGGTAGTCGTACGCCGCCATCAAACATGAAATAAAAAAGATTCTCTCTCTATAGAGTTCTTTTTTAAGATTCTGGCAGCATGCAAGAATCTTGATCCTCTGGATCCTCATGATTGAACCAATGTCTAATAAACTATTGTTTCTTGGTAAATCAAAAGAGTTTCAATCAAAAAAAAGGCGTTTTTTTTTAAAATAAAATTTAGCTAAACAGGGGAGTTTTTTTTGTGGCCATTGAAAAGTTTGAAATTCAATTTTATGCTGATAATGATTTAATGATGTTTTCTTCAAACAGAGAATGCAAAAGAGAAGGCAAGTTTTTTCTCATTGAAAACTTAAGTTTGTTCTCGTTTCATTCACCCCAAAATCAAAGAGAGAAAAATCTCTTGAATATTTCATCTTGTTCTCCCTTCTATTTGACACTGTTGATTAATTTTCTTGTGTTCTTTTTCAACAAAAACAACTATCATGTTTGCATTGGTTTTTGTCATCCAACAAACAAATAGTGAAAAAAATCGATGCCAACACGCCAGATTGTAAAGTGAAAATTTTCAAATGTGTACCCCTGTACGAATAGTATCGAATTGAATCCTCAGCCGAAAAAAATAAAGTCAAGATCCAAGAGAAGCAAGCCAACTCTGTGACTGTGTTAATAAATAAGTGATTATTTTTCACTTGTTTCCTACTTCTTCCTATTTTCTCAATCACTATCATCATCAATACACTGATATATATATAACTGTGAAGTGGATGGATATTTTTATCCAAATTACTAGAAGGCGCGTTTGTATCCTTAGTTTTTTTGAAATAAATGAAAAAAAAAAAATAACTCAACGTGGAGAACAAGTTTGTTTTGATAAAAAACTAGAGGGCGCTTTCTTTGAAATCTCAAAACACACACGGAGTAGAGGATACACAGAGTGTGTGTTTGTGTGATGCTTATGATGCAAAATAACAACAACAAAACGACGTGAAAGTCATTGTGCTTGTTCTTTCTAGAGAAACTAAAAAACAAGCAGAAAAAAAGAAACGAGTACGTACAATTTCAATGTTTTCTTGTTTTTTTTTATATAACTTGATGAATTGGTGGGTGGTGGTGTTCATATAGAAAAAAATTTGATCTAGTTAAAATGAAGATGAAATTTTAAAACCGGAACGGTTCAATTCCATAAAGTTTCAAAAAGTTGTTCAAAATTCTGGAAGCTCAAAAATCTTCAGAAAAACACTCATTTTTGGCATTGTTGAGAAAACAATTATCTAATCGTTAACTAATTATTGATGAAAAACAAAAATATTTTGCTGTTGAAACAGGTTCTGTGTTCTGAAAAGAGAAACTTTCTAGCCAGTGGCTAGTCAACAATTCCAAAATCATCAAAAAAAAAAAAAACAACATCAGATTATTGATATCATATTGAGATCAGTCAAGGACTGTGTTGTTTGTTTTAAATATTTTGTGCAGGTTTGCTATTAATGTTGTTGCACAAATAATCTGTTTTTCCAATTTCATTCTATTCAAAACTGAACTAAACTAAACTATACAAAAAAAATAGTGCCAAAACAGTGAAAATCCAAAACCTCAATCAAGAAAAGCCATTCAGAAAACATTGCTAACGAATTGACGTCAAACATCATCATCGTTTATTATTATTATTATTTGATCATATAGTTTGATAACTTTGAAATTTGTTTTTTTATTTGTTTGAATATTTCACAATTGCAACAATATCAAACTCGATTGTATGAAACATATCTGGCTAGGTGTACTATTTGAAATTTTCTCTATAATTAACAACACAATTTATTGGCACAATTTCCTTCAATCAATTCAATGAGGAAAGAGATAGTCGAATTTGCTACCCACGAAAACTCGATACGATCATTCAAACGTTTCTGCTTTTTCTCCGCTAATCACAAAGAGAGAACTTAGTTTCTGAAATCATCAATCTGAAGATGTTCTTCAAAATTTTTCTAGAAATTTGATTCGACGATTTTATTTAAATCTATTGCGATGACATGTGTTTTCATTGTTTTCCTGTATACTATTCCAGATTCTTAATCAAAAAAAAAACAACAACAAACGATTTCTTCATGTTTAGAACATAAGTTTAGGATTCTTTGATGTTATCTGTGTTGTTTGTTTTGTAATGCAATTTTGAAATCAAAGAAAATGAAATTATTCATTGATTTGGTTGCATTGACGGCGTTGTCATCTTCATCATCCTCATCATCATCATTATCGTCATCTTCATCATCATCGTCAAAATCTGGAAGAACATTGTCAGTGGTTGAAGTAGAGGAAGAAGTATGTATGGTCACAACAAGCAAACAACCATCATCATCATCAAAACAATCCAAACCTAAACCTAAACGAAGGTAAGTGTATTTTTGGTGTTTCTCTTTATTAATTCGATTTGATAAAACTTGGCAAAAAAATCTCTCAAGGTAAAACTTTCGATTTTACTTCAAGTCTTAATAATAATAATTTCTTTCGTTAATGATGATTCAATAGTTTTTGCTCAAAATATTTTTAATATCATTTTTTCAGTCAGTTTTCTTGCTGTGCATTCAGTTTGGAAAGTTTATTTACCAAAACAATTTATAATTGAAAATTTTTTTTTTCTCTGAATTGAGAATTGAATTGACTTTTTTTCCATCTGAAAAGTTTAAAACATTTGACACATTTTCGATTAATTTATTTCTATTTTTTTTTCTTCTGATTAATCTTGATAAGAAGTTGTCCAACTCAAAAAAAAATGATTGAAAAACATTCGAGAAAAGATTTGTTGAAGAGGAAGAGAGAGAGAGAGAGAGAGAGAGAATTGGCTGCTGATTTAAAACGGCTGTCACTTGCTTATCATCTGTTAAGATTTTTCGATTCTAAAGGTTTTAAGAAAAGTTTTCATTTGACAGTTTGGTTGGTTGATTCATTCGTCAGGCCGGTTGGTTGGCCTCGACAAAAAATAATGAGAAAATTTGAGCAGTGTTTTGTAGGATTGTTGGGAAAACTTTGTGACATTTTTTTTTTTTGAAAAAAGATGTTGCGCTTCTTTGGTGGTGTTATCATGTTGAGAAGATTATTATGTTGTTTGGTTTTAATCTTCAATTTTAATAAAATCAAAATTTTTACTATGTAATATGGTATGAAACTTGTGACTTTTTATAAATTCAATTAAAGGTTTTAAAAAAACTCGGTTGGTTCATCGATTGATGAAACTTTTCGAATGTTATCGTCAGATGACGCTACACTAAAATCTCTCATTTCATTTATAATAATGAATTAAATTATTCATTATTATCAAGATCTCAACAAAGATTAGATTTTTGACCATTTGGCAATTAAGATTATCAATCAAATTATTAATATAATTTAGTTTATCTTTTCAAGTTTACCTTCCATTAAATAGTTTTTGCTATTAGCATGTACCTCATTCTCGTTTTTGCTGTTTATTTTCAAGTTCATTTTAATAAATAATAAAACAAGTTTTTCCCAGAAAAAAAAAATTAAAAATTCGAACCGACAGAACACACATAGAAAGCGAGAAAAAAAACCTTGAACACACAAATAAAGTTACAGGACTTTCATTCTTTAGTTTTATCATTGGCCAAACCATTGTATCCATTAAAGGAGGATACACTGGGAGCAAATGGATGGGAAAAGTTTTTCAACAACAACTTCAACCATCATCATTCTGTTGGAATTTTTTGAAAGTTTATTTAAACTCCACTAAATGTGTTGCCAATGGTGGTTATTGGTGTTGGTGGTGATGAGCACTGTCTGAAACACTTTCAGCGTATTTGAAATGGAATTTGGGACCGGGCCAAGTGATTGGCCTAGTGGCTTCCAAAGTGGCCCAAATTCTCTTCTTGGTGGTTCAATTGATTTTCTTTTGTGTTGAAGTTTTTGGAGAATCCAAATCATTTCCATAATGTGAAATGATTTGAGAATGAATGAACGAAAGAAAGAAAGTTTTCAATCAAGTTTCTTTTTTCTTCATCATTTAGAACAGCCAAGTTTTCAAGTGGCTAGAAAAGAGCTTCTTCGACAAAAGAAAGAAAGGGAAAACGTTTTACTAATGGTTTTGAGTGTTCAATGTTTGAGTAATTTGTAACGTTTGAATCAAATTTCTTTGTTTGCCACCACCAAACACCAAACAAAGATAATTCTTTCTTTTTTTTCCTGGTAAAAAATTTGTTCAAATGTTAAAATGATGATTCCATTTGTATCTAATACAGGTCTAGTTGGTTGGTGAGAGAGAGAGAGAGAGAGAGATGGTGGCGAGTTTCCAGCCGCCAAACACCAAAATTGATTGAAATTTCTAGAGAGAGAGAGAGAGAGAAGAACTCTCTTGGGTGAAAACGCTTTGCAATTTAATTCAATTCTATTGAGTCCAATTTTTTTTGAAACAAGCTCCAGAAAGTTGTAGAAATCTAGTGAAACCAAGCTTTTTGTTTCAAATTTCTGAAACCAGAAATTTTTTCTGTTTGATTTGTTTTCATCAAAAAAAAAAACAAAAAAATCAAAAGTTCAAGCGAATCGTTTGGATCGATCCATTTTTTTTCTGGTTGAAAAAAGAAATCGTTATATTTAAAATGTTTCGAGTTTTTTTTCGCTGCTTAAAATCGATCCTGAAACATTGAGAAAGAGAAAAAAATATCGGTTATTTTAAAATGGGATTCTCGAATATTCTAAAACTATCGAGAAGAAAAAGATTCTTGGGTTTTTTTTTGGAAACCAATAGAGCTCGAAACCAATCGAGGTGTTTGAAATGTTCGTTTTGACCAATACTTTTTAAGAATCAACATGGCGCCAATCAAATAATTCTTCTGTTTTGAACTCTTTCTAGAATTTTTTTTTTCCTCAGTCTAATAAATGGTCATTTTATTCCATCGGACGATTCATCATTATCATCGAGAAAGGAAAAGTTTTTTTCTTTCTCTTTATCTCTTTTACCTTTGATGTTTAATGGAAAAGTCACCTTTTATTGAAGCTGGAGAGATGAATGAATGATGATGATATGATATGAAAATGATCATTCAATCGAGATAATCATAGATAGAGAGAGAGAGAGAGATGTGAGAAGAGCTCGACTCGAAGAAAAATTTTATAAAACTAACACATAAATACCTAACACATCCAATTTTCTGATCGTTTTCAAAAAAATTTTTCTAGTTTTTCAGATTTTTTTCTTGTGATTAATATCTGTCTTGAATAATTTTCATTAAAATCTTGGAAGCTTAATTTTTATTCCAATGAGTGTGTCTTTGATGTGGTCATCAAGGTATCTATCAATCTAAATCATCGGAAATCATCATTTCTTAAAGAAGAAATGAAGGTTGTTGTTTTTGCCAGTTTATGATGAATTTCTGTTCTTTTCAAACACACACACACACCAAAAACACGTGTGTTTGACGTAACCAACCAAAAAAGTTTCCTATGGCATAGTAATCATCGAAAGAAATTCCAAAATATTTTTTTTACTTTTAATCAAATGTGAATTAATAATTCTTGTGTGTATGCTTGTCAAATGTGTTTTTGAAAAATAAAATGCCATACTCTCCGAATGGATTTCATTGAATTTCACCTGTTTTATCTGTTTTTTTTTTTCCCTTCCACTAAAGGTGTTTCAATCTTCTTTCATTCAATTTTTTTAAATAACATCTATGGGCTAAAAAAAAAAGGCTCAAAACTTTTTTTATGAAAAAAAATCAGTTGAATCGAAAACGACAGTTTTCTTCTCAAACGTAGCTTGAAGGGTATTCGGGAAAAAAAAAAAATGAATATTCATCAAGATGTATTGGAGAAACTTGGCGAATAACAAAAACATGTTTGTTACCTTGACTGGGGTTATGTTTCGCTTCTTATCAAATCATCCCCATAATTGCATCACACACACACAAACACACATTCTTCGTAACTATACTATTTCCATGAGATTAATTTCAAAAAATTATTTTCCATCTTTAAAAGTCAAGCTTCTTTTAGAGAAGGAAAAAAAACGTTATTTGGTGTATCATGCTAACGCCTTCTGCCTTTGGAATCATATCCAAAATGATTTCAAAGGTATGCTTGAAAAACTGAAAAATCACACTCTCTATGGATGAATCTTGGATTAGATTTTTGAAAGAAATCTAAAGCATCGGTGCTTCACTGGCGGTTGAATCATCAGGGTACTATTTTCGTTTCTCTCTCTGGTTGACAACAACCCAAAGTTTTTTTTTTTTGGTTGATAATTGAAAAATGGACATCGATCTTTTGGTTGTTTGTGTTGTCGTAAACCACTACCCACAATCGTCGTTGTTGTTGTCGAGAGAGATTGATGATGATGGTGGTCGTTGTTGTTGTTGTTTGCTGTCGTCATCGTCCATCACTACTAGTATCTTCATATAAAAATGTGAGGTAACTTTGATTTGATGTAGTTTTCGTTTTCTCTAGTTCGTTCTTCGATTTGGTTTGAAATTATTTCTGATACTGTAATAATATGTTTTCGTAAAAAGATATAGAAAATGTTTTTCTCAACCTAGACATGGAACACACTTGACATCCAAAAAAAGAGAAGAGATCCAAGACCACAAGAAGAAGAAGTGAGGCTCGGTGACCAGCCACCACCGGTCAGAAGTTTTTTTTTTTGTTGACTCTGTGTTCTTTTTCTAGTGTTTGATTTTTCTTTAACAAAGATTTTCTTCTGTTCGAATTAATCTCAAGTTTTGTTTGCTTGATTGGTTGGTTGGTTGGTTGGTTGGTTTGTTTGAGTGTTTCACTGCACCACACCAGTGTGTGTGTGTAATTGTGTGTTTCTGCTTGTTTTTTCTGTTTTGGCTTTTGAGGATCAATCAAATCAATAAATTGCAGTCGCTATTTTTTTTTTTAAGATTATAAAGTTTTTTTGATTAAAAAACTTTGGTGCTCTCAATGATAAAACTATAAGCTACTCTTATGATGACTCTGTTGTGTTTGTGCGTTCCATCACACACCATTGATATCTGAAATGACAACCTTCTCTACCAATTTTACTACCCAAATAAATGATTGACAAAACCTTTGTGCCATTTAAAACATTCTCCAAGTCTCTCTGTGTGTGTGTGTTTTCATTTGGAAAACAAAAATTCTGAATCTACTGAAAGTTGAAGATTTGACCAGAGAAAAAACTCTGGCCAACCGATCTTCTGGTTATTGGAAACTCTCTCTCAAAAAGTTCTAGTGGTTTCTTGAAAAATTTTTGTTTTTTTTTTGTTTTTGAATCAATTGGAACAAGATGATTCTATTCAATAATTTCAACGATAACGATCGGCTTGATGGTACGATGTTTGTGAGACAAAATCATTCATCGATCTCATCGCCACCATCGTCATCTTATTCCTCTTGTTCTTCTTCACCATCATCGAATGTTTTAATGAATGATTTCAATGCTGAACATTTAGATCTTCATGTTTGTTTGAATCATCAACCAACACAACAATCGATCGATAATTTCAATCAGGATTTTTCTTGTTGGCAAACATCCTATTCCAACATCAACTCATCGGATCATAGCCAGTATGTATCATTATCATTGCCCGTATATAACACCGGACAGTTTATAAATTTTTTTTTTAAACGCATCTAACGTTCAAAAAGAGAGAGAGAAGGTTTTTGAAACGAAAAACTGGTCAGTTTTTTTTTTAATTTTAAAAATCAACTCCGTCATCGTTGTTATCAGGATTAGGATGATATGGTCGTGGTGTTTCCGTTTTTTTTTTTGCCACAATCAATTGTGTCCAAATTTTTTCTTGAATAAAGGAAATTGGCAATCAATCAATCAATCAATCAATCCACTAAACAAACCAAAAAAAAATTTCTTGTTGAATAGATTTTTGAAATGTTTTTTTTTTTATTGGAATGGTCTATTATTAGAAATTTTTCAAGGATGTTATCGTTGTCATTTTGGTTGGTTGGTTGATTTTTTTTTTTTTCTGCTGTGCAATAAACCATAAAACACAACAATAAACACAACATCTCTATCTATCTGATAGGTTTGTTGACGTTGTGTTCGAAAATAATGGTGTTCAGTCGTTGTTGTCTAAATAGATAGAAAAAAAAATTCTTGTTCGGTTTCCTTTGGATCCAAACAAAGTCCAAAAGATCAAATGTCATTGTTTGTTGGGTCGATGGGATCAACAACAAAAAAAAAAAAAACTAAACTGGTTCAATCTACTTTTGTATCGAAACCAATCGAGAAACAATCGGTTCTTTTGGTGATCCAGGGTTTTGGTTTTCTTTTTATTAGTTGGTTGATTCTT
Organism: Octodonta nipae; assembly: GCA_034190945.1. NCBI lineage: Eukaryota > Metazoa > Arthropoda > Insecta > Coleoptera > Chrysomelidae > Octodonta > Octodonta nipae. The sequence goes on along the minus strand of JAVLUE010000094.1, from coordinate 95,914 downwards.
CGAAACTCTAGGTCCCTTGAAGGTTGTTGGAACATTCAACGCTTTCATTCATTCTCCATCCGGAGTTTGAGAATTTTTTTTCTCCATTTTGATTTGATTGATCTTGACTTTGATCGATTTTGGAACGCGAATCAATTGAAAATCTTCGTTTTAGTTTTATTGAAATTGTTTTCTCTTGTGGTTTCCTTGACACTTGAAGGGAAATAAGAAAAAAAACCCCACCACCATTGAGCGAGAACACACTTGGAGGCTAAAAATTTTGGGCAAAAATTTTCTAATTGCTTCCATAAAAAGCTACGATGTTTTTAGCATTGATCGACAAATTTTTTTCGACAATTTTTCTACAGCTAGAAATTGGGCTAATTATAAGCAAAAGAAAGAAGGATATCGAAAGTCGATTGGCAAAAAAATCATCATACAATGTTTTTTATGGTTTCAATGATAAAAAAAAATAATTAAATTATCTAATTATTTGATTATTTAATGATAAAAAAAAATTTCAATGAAATTGTTGATTTAATTAAAAAAAAAAAATTTTTGCCGGTTGTGGTCAGTTGTGATAAAAATCAAATTTGTTCTTTTTTTTTTTTTTTGTCGATAGAAGGAACTTTGACTGAATCGGTCAAAGTAAAACTTTTTTTCTCTAAAGTTTTATTGTTTGTATAGATTTGTTCTTTTTTCTGCTTTCTAAATAATAGTTTTAGCGATTAAATTGTTTGATATTTTTGGGTGCTAAAACAAACTTAGATTTAGAGCTCTATCTTAAGTTAAGAAATTTTTCTTGTACACAAATAGACATCTTTCATAAATCCTTGTTGTTTTTGGTTGTCACCAATAGATTGCGTTCTGCCTTGAGAGATTTAAATTTTTCAATTTAAAAAACAATAATTTTGAAATGAAATTAATTTTTTAATTTTTTTTTTTGAAAATTTGTAGAAACACTGAGAAACGTAAGGAGAAATCGCGTAAAGCTGCTCGAGAACGGCGTAGTCAGGAGGCGAAAATTTTCGACGAAATCGAAAATGTTCTACCAGTATTACCGAAAATTCTTGATAATCTTGACAAGGCTTCATTGGTTCGTTTGTCGATCAATTATTTGAAGATTCGATCGATTGTTGAACCTCTCTTTCAAAAATCAGGTAAATAAAATTGATCGAGAAATTTTTGTTTGATTTAAATTTTTTAAATAGCCGCAAAAAACTCAGATCTATTGGACCAATTGGATGAGATTTCATTTTTGAACAGTCTCAATGGATTTTTATTCGTCCTATCGAAGGATGGCGATATAATTTATTTATCGGAAAATGTCGAACGTCATTTGGGAATCACACAGATCGATTTGATGGGACAAAGCATCTACGATTATAGTCATCCTTGCGATCATGATGATGTTCGATCGTTTTTGGAGCCGATGCTTCATCGTCATCAAACATTGACAGAATCATCATCGACTAAATCGACGAATAGTCGGGTTGAAAGCTCAACGGATTTGGTGGTGGAAGTTGGTGAAGAGGCTCTTGGTGAAACGGCTGGTCCGTTTTTCATTCGAATGAAATGTACTCTCACCAGCAAAGGTCGAAGTTTGAATCTCAAATCGGCCAACTACAAGGTAGTTCTTTAAATTGTTTTTTCAATTTATTTTGATTTTTTATCTTCTGGTTTTCAGGTTGTCAAATGTACTGGACGAACGTTCGATTTGAAGATAGCCAATCTAGAGCATGCCAAAAATATCAACAATAACTATCATCATTATATGGTGGTGGTTGGTCAAATGATTCAACATCCCAATCGTATCGATGTTCCACTGACCACTGATTTGTTTGTCAGTAAACATTCGCTTGATATGAAATTCACATACATAGACCAAAAGTTTGTACACTCTCTAGTTTCATCTGTTTCAATGTTAATTTTGAAAAAATATTTCTAGCATCGAAGCTTTATTTGGATACAGGGTAGACGATCTGATTGGAACCTCGTTCTATCAATACTTTGACGCCGAGAATTTTTCCCAATTAACCTCTCTGTTCAAGACATGTAAGTGTTTTCTATTCTTTTTTTTTTTTTTTTTTGGTAATATTTCAAGTGAGTGAAAGAATTCGACAGTAATTCTTCAAACATATATAGTGGTTTCAATCACAATAGCGGCAATATGCGATCAGCTTCACCGACACATTATAACAAAACAATCTCTAGAACACAATGAGACGACAATTTATGGTTTCTTTTTCTAAAGACCTTAATATGGCTAGAACAGAAGAATGTGTACATTTTAAAATGACATATAAATAATTCATTTTTTCTTTTTACCAATAGCAAAAACCACCGTTTAACATAGGTGCTGCTTTATCATGGCAATTGCAATGCATTTTTTTTAATTAATATTTTTCAGTAAATTTCTCGTAGTTTATTTGATGTACAGTTTGAAAAAAACTCTAAATTAGCTAGTAGAGAGAGAGAGATAGAACAAGAAATTACTGTTATTAGTAATTTGAAAAGTTTAATCTGGTTTAGTGTTTCCGTTTTTTTTTTTTTTTTCTACTCGCTTGCTGGCTGGTTGATGACACAAACGATACCGATGTTTAGGTTTAGTAGTGTTTCCTGTGGCTGCTGGTGCTGCTTCTGTGCCGCAATGAATTTTGGTTAAACTGTTTTTGATTGATCAGTTTTTGCAATGTTTTTTTGGGAGGTTTTAGAATTTGAAAAGTTCTTGTTTGTTTTATCGATGATGATTTTCATAGAAAAGTTTCAACTACATTCATTCATCGAACTCTTTTTCGATCATTTATTTGATGAATTCATTTTAGTAGCTTCGACTGATCTGATTGCTAAATCTCTAATTGAATTTAATTATTTTTAGCTTTGAATGGAAAGAAGAAATTTATCTGGTTGAATAGACAACCAGATTATTAAAAACGTTTTAATGAACTTTTAGTGAACCAAAGTGTGTTTGGGTTTATAGTTAACTACCAAAAATGACGGAATGATTGTTTATAATTTGATAAGTTTTATATATCGTTCGAATCCTAAATGTCAGAATGGTCATGAATGGTCAATGGTTTTTTTTTTCAAAGGCTTTCAAATTTTCTCTTGCCACCAAAGAGAGATAATAATAGCTATTAGTTATTGATTTTTTTCTGGTTTTTCTGGCATTCTGGTATTTTATTTTCTCTCTGGACCGGAATCGATGATCCAAAGTATATTTTATCATTATGAAAAAAACATTATTTCACTACCAATCCAAGTAATTTATCGTAATCGAAATGTATTATCCTTGAAGGGGTAATCTCAATGTATTGGTATGGTATTATTATTCGTTTAGGATAGAAAAACGTTGCTAGAATATTAATTACAAAATGAATAGAGTTTTCATTAATTTATTTTATTATCATCATGATGATGATGATGATGATGGTTCTTCTATGGTGCTTAAAATTGCTTGCTGAACACAATTGTCGTGTAATGATGGTTGATGTATTGGTTTTTGTTGTTGTCTAGATATCATTCTCTGTGTGTGTGTGTGTGTACATGTGGACCCGCATACCAGGCAAATTTAATTAAGAACAAAAATTTTTTCCACTTTATATATGCTGTTTAACTGTTGGGCTGTTGTTGAGTATGTATCATTATCAATTTTTATTATCACCATATTGCTGTTGTATATGTGTGTGTATATTCGACAACGGTAAAGCTTTCCATTGTTTTTCAGAAAATTGAAACTACCACTAGGATTATCATTCTAACTGCTGTTAAATTAAATTTTACCGTTTTCATTGAAAAAAAAAAACAAAACAAACGACTCTTGGTTTTTATCTTCAATAAAGGTTGCTTAGCTGTTGATCTTGAAAAAAAAAATTTTGAAAATTTCTCTATGAAAGTTTTTAAGAAATTTGGGTTTTTTTCTTCTTGTTGATAAGAGAGTTTGAGAAGATGAAGGGAATGACAGAAAATGGTTCTTAGTTTTTTTTTTTTGTTGATAAGCCATCTTCTTTGATTTAGAACTGATCAAGACTGGTTCTCAAAGACAGGCTTTCATTTTTGGACATTCTCCATTCAAACAACAATAATAAGAAGAAGAATTATTTTAGTTTAGTTTTTTAATTCTTTCGTTGTGATTCAGAAAAAAAACTTGAATTCAGAAAACAAAACTTGTACTGTGAGTGAGTTGACTGACAGTAGAAGGAGAATCAACCAGCCAGCCAAACCAAACCAAACCAATGGTGAAGGGAAAATGTCTGGCAGTGAAGTGGCTGCTTTTTAAGCCAAAAAAAACCAAAGAATAAAAGAGAATATTTTCAGTAGTAGAATAATAATAGACAGTTTTTTTCCCGTTTTCTAGACAGCTGATATGACAAATTTATTTTCTTCTCTTAAAAAAAAAATTGACAAAGACACAATTGGTTTTAATTTAATTTATTTTTTTTTTAAAGCAAACAAAACCAAAACCAACTAACCAACGACAAACAATCCAGCTCAACCAAATATTTTAATTCTGTTTAAGCAAAGAAAACTTGAGAAAGAGAAAAATTAAATCAGTTGGCATCTCTGTCATTTAGATTTTGTTGTTGTTGTTCATCTTCAAGTCTTCGAAGATGAAGATGACAACACCAAACTCCACATTGGAGACAATCCAAATTGTATGTTTTTTGTTTTTGGTGGGCGTCTCTAGAACCAGAATAGAATAGGCCAAAATAGTTGTGTTCAAGGTGCTTGAAACACAGTTTAGGTAGATGTGCTTGTGTCTGGTGGTTTAGGCCTATCGCGATTGTATTGTAACAATAATGTTTTTTTCTTCTTTTTTTTTTTAAACAATATGTTGTTTCAATTATCATCATCATTCTCATCATGGTAACCATAATCACTCATTGGTACCATTATTTTAAATGATGATAATAAAACCATTATTCAAAATTTTATCATCTTCATTTTACTTTCTTTTATGATGTGAAAATTTTTGGTGTAGAGAAGAAAGAAATCGAATACAGGCAAAGAACTATTCAAACCGAAATCTTCAACACTTTCAACTTGAAAATGTTTATTATTCTTCGAATAGAGAGAAAGAGAGACAGATCAGATTGTCAAAGAGATTAAAAGAGTTTTTTTTTTAAATAAAATATCTACAAATAGAAACAGAAGAAAAAAAAATCTTGTTGAATGATAGTTCTATCACTGTCGTCTTTCAAGTAATTCGTGAAAATTCTTTAAAGGCTAGCAAAAAAAAAAAAACATAAGAAAATTTTTTTTGTTTTATTAAATTTTCAATCATCAATGTTAATGATAATGAATGAACATGAACATGAACATGGCTTTCTATTGAATTGGTTCATCGTATATATTCCAATCAAAGATGTTTTAAACCAAATAATTACAAATGGAACAAACACATTTTTCCTGAGGAGTTTTTTTCTAAGAAAATTCATTCAGAATTGCCAAAAGGAATTGTAATAAAAAAAAAATTCTGGTATTAATAGTGTTGGTAGGTTTGTTCTTTAAAGAAAAAATTTGAATTGAATATGCTGTGTGTGTGTGTGTGTGTGTGTTAAGAAGTGAATGGAGAAGAAGAAAATTAAAACCGCACAAACATCATCACATCAAAGAGAGGTCGCCTTGAGAGATGATGAACTAAATGGAAGAACAAATTTTTTCGTTTTTGTTTTGAATAGGATTTAAGAAATCAAAAATGAAATACAAAGTGTATAATCTATTTTTTTTTCTGGTTTTGTTTCGTAAATGACATTTCAAAAACATCAACCAGTGAGTGAGAGAGAGAATACACGGCCTTTTTTTTCGCTTTCGTCATGATTTTTCCGTCAAAAAGTCAAGAGATGATTTTGTAGAAAATTTTCTTCATCCAACTTGATGATGGATACTATTAGAAAAAATTCATCTACCAACAACTTTCCTGACAAGTTGTGTTCGAGTTTTTTTTTTTTTCATAATAAAACCAAATCCTTTTTCATGTTAGAGAGAAAAAAACAACTGGAATAGCAACCAAAACCTACCAAAACAACAATCTCGAATCATTGTAATGAAATGAGGCGGCTCTTTCTGGTTAAAGTTTTGTCGTTGGTTTTACAGAAAAATCAAACAAACATTACAATCCATTCATCTATACAAATATATAAATCTAGAAAAAATTAATAAACAAGTAAATGAGTTTTTTCATTTCTAAAAGAAAATCATCAAATCGAATACGAAAAAGAAGAAGATGATGATGATGATGATGATAAATCATTTTACATCTTCTTCGTCTTCAAAGTTTCACCACCACCGTTAATTCACTCAGTGTGTGTGTGTGAGTTATTAGCTTTGAACAGGGAAAATTGTTTTACTAGCTTGCCAATTGTTCCAATGATATGAATGTTGCTCTTGTTGAAACAACAACCAAATGTCGAACACACAGAAATCTACGCTAAAAAAAATTTAAGCGAGCAAGCCAGTCTGTGTGTGTGTGTGTGTGTGTGTAGTATACTCGATGATCAATTCTGGTTTTGGGTTGTACTTGAGACAACAGAAAATGAAAACAATGTTTTTTTCTACAATAAATTTTGATATCATCATCGAAGATTATTATCATTAATGATCATCATCGATGATAATGTGTTTGCTTGCTTGCCTGCTTGCTTGTCTGCATGTTTGCCTATCTATTTTCCATCTAATGAATGGAATGTTTTGTTGTTTTAATATGTCAAACATTACCATCACATCGGATTTACGTCATCATGATGATGATCGCATCATTATTATCAATGATGCTGCCTAGTGGCAGAACAGTCAACAAAGTTGTACCTTGTGTTGTTTTTTCTGTTTTCGAAATACTTTTCGAAAACAGAAAGAAGATAAAAGATAATAGATGGATGGATGGATGGATGGATTGGCTTGCTTGTTGTTGGCTTGTTTGCTTGCTCGCTGGTGGATGGCTAGCTAGCTAGCTGACTGGCTGGCTGGCTTCATCTTCGTCTTTCCCTTCCAACTATCTCTAGAAGTAGTTTTTTTTTTTAAACAGAAATTATGAAGAATGTGTGTCAGTAGGCAAAAGTATTCTATGCGCCTGTATTTCCTCTTCTTCTTCTTCATTACCTCTTTTGTCATACGAAAAGAATATAAGAAAAACTATTTTCTAAGTTGATGTTGCTAGTTTTTTTCCCCATTCATTCATGATTCGGGTTTTCTTTTTCCTCTGGTTTTATTTGACTTAGCTGGTGTAATATTATTTGGTAAAATCCACCACACCACAATCCCAAAAGCTTCTTCTTCTTTGGTTTCATATGGCGCCTTTACACTATGTGGTTGTTTTGTTGTTGTTGTTATTGGCGTTGGTTTCTATTCAGCAAGCGAAAAATTCTAGAGGTTCGGATCATTGGTGTGTGTGTGTGTGCTGACTTGCTTGCTGTTAACAGTAGCTGGTTGATTGTGCACTGTAATGGTGGTGGTGGTGGTTATGTAAAGCGAACTTTTACATTCAAATAATAGAAAGAAAGCTTTTTTTTTTTTGAAGAAAAAAAATAAGCTTGACGACAAAAACTAGAAGAAAATCAAACAGATAGGAAAAAAGAATAAACACGACGGCGTTGTTGGCGTAAAAAGAAGGCTCCTCATGCCCATCATCATCATCATCATCATGATGGTCGTATAGTTGTTGTTGTTGCCGCAGCCGCTGTTCTATCGCTGGATAGCTTGCAAGGAAGCCAAGAATTCTTGATTGTTGTTGTTGTTTTTTGTTTTTTAAACAGTTTTTTTTTGGTGTTTTGGAAGCCAGTGTGTTTTATTGTTTTGGTGGTGGTGTGATGATGATGATGGTGGTTGATATCGGCGTGACTGTGTTAAGTTTTCTCTCGGGTCTCCTGTTTGTTTGTTTGTTATCGTCAAAAATTTGATGAAACCGACCGGCTTCGGAAATCTGTGCTAAAATTTCAGCAAGAATTTTTGTCTTTTAATTTATTTTTTTTTTCTTGTTTCTATCATGATTGGGAGTGACACACACTGTCGATACGATTGATCATCTGGTTGATTTCGTTATTGATTTGAATAATTTATTTTTATTAAAATATTTGAACCAAATTTTCCGATTCACTCGAATTCTTTTAAATAAAATAATATGTGATAAATAAATAAATAGAATTTCGAGAATTTTTACAAAAATTCTTTATAAATAAATAAATAATTAATACTAATTGAATTTAAAACAAAACAAAAAAAAAATTCTATTTATTTCTTCTACGAAAACGTTGTGTTCATTCTCAAAATAAAAATAAAATAATTCCTGTTTAAATTTTCTCTCTTTTTGTTGTGTTCTCTTGTTGTTTTGTTTAAAAAAATTTATTCGAAAAAAATAAAACGTTTACAATGTTGAAATATTTATTATAAAAAAAAAAATTGCGAAGAGAACTTTTTCGGTTTTTTTTCCTCTCATTTAGCCATCGTTTTTCCAAGTTTTCTTCCTAGCTCTTAAGTGTGTGTGTGTGTGTGTGTTGGGTTCAAAGCATTTTTCCATCATTTTATCAATGAATTAATCAATTGATCGATTCAATCAAGCAATCAATCAATCATTTTTTCCATTGAGAAAGATATGACCATCATGTTTTATCATCTTGACTGAATCGTCGTCGTCATCTTCATTATTTATTTTTTTATCATTTTCGTCGAAATTCTATTCGAACATTTGAAAAACCACACCAGACAAAACAAAGCACAATTCATAAAGTTCTTTTTGTTCGTTTCCAAGTCTTCCTGGCTTTTTGTTGTTAGCCCGGTGTGTGTACCTAACCCGTTCGTGTTCATGCACCAAACACACACACCAATCCTCTTCTTAGTTTTCCTTTTTTCTGTGTTTTTCCTCATAAGAAGAAGAAAATATAATTAAAAACGTTTTAAAGCGACAGCAAACACTCAAAGTACAAACTAAGAAAAAAAAAATAAAACCACTCTTTACCATTGCCATCAACCAAGAACTTTACTATTAAGAAACACAGCGCGGTGTTTGGCGCAAACCTCAAACGTCTTTCCACAGTGTGTGCCTTTAACAAACAAATCACAACCAAGCAAGCGCATTGAGGATGAAAATTTTTTTCCAATCATTTTAAAACAACTAGCCAATCGGTTTTTTTTCTGTTTTTTTGCCTCGCTAAGGTAATTCTGATCTTTTATTTTTTGGCACGTGATTTTTTTTTCCCCAAAACGAGTTAAAATTTACAAGTAATCGAATTTTTTAAATGGAATCGAATTAAAATTTTTGCGGGTTTCTTCTTTTCTAATTTCTCGAATCCTGTTCAAGACTTGGTAGGAGGAGAAGAAGAAAAAAATTCATTCAAATTTATCCTACCGGAATAATTTCATTTCTTTAGTAGAATGATTTTTTTTCGTTCAAGAAAATATATAAGAAAAATAGAAAGAAAGAAAGAAAGAAGAAGCTCTTCTTGTTGAGTAATTTCATTAGTTTTATTCGATCATTATCATTAATAATCCAGTTGGAGCTTCCATTTCTTTAAAAAAACGAGTAGAGACAGAGCTTAAAAAGTTTTTCTACTTCAAAAAGTTAACAGAAACATTTTTTTGACATTTCTTTCTCAATAATAATTGCTTTTGGATCGTTTAGATAGTTTTTGGGATCTACCCTGAAACCCTAACAGAATATATTATGTTTGATTGGTTGATTGATTGATTGAATCCAGTTGATTTTCTAGTTCAGGATCAAACATACCAAGATCCGGTGATATTACCGGTTATTGGTGGACATTTGTTTTTCCTATAGGTGATCAATCAGAGGAATTATAGATTCTTCTATTTGATTCTCAGTTATTCTGTTTCTTTTTCACTGGTCTTTTCTTTGGGATTTGTAATTGAAATTTCCATGGAAACTTTTTTTTTCTATTCGTTTTTTCTCTTCTCAATGTTTTTTCTTTCATGGCAAAAAATCTTGGAAGAAGTCTTGGACTCAAGTGTGAATTTTGCAATTTGATTTTGACAAAAAACTAAACTTGGTATTTATTTTTTTTCAATTCTTGGTTGACGAACCATATTGAATCGATGTGTTGAAAGCCGAGTTTTATTTATATTTTGAAACTTTTATTTCTAGATTTTATTTTTTCAAAAAAAAAAAAAATAAATAAAATATTTGTGTGAAACTATTTGCTTGCGTCAATTGTTATATATTGATGATGTCTGTGTGTGTGTGTGTGGTGGGTTCTACGCATCGCATATAATACCCACCAAAACCCATAGACGACACCCATAGACAAATACCGAGAAACGACCACCCGAACTATACCGAACCCATCGCGCCAACACACACACACACACACATTGTATATAAATAGGGATTTTTTTTAATATTTTAGTGTAAAAGTTTTGCTCACCATCTTTTAAGGAAGGAAAATTTCTTTTGAAAAAATAAAAGCACAAGAAAAGATTCTTTATCAATGTTGTTCTATCTAAACTGTTTGCGTTTGTGAAAAGAGAATGTTTTTTTCAAAGATTTTATTTTCGGGTGAAATCAGCACTTTTTTCTCCTTAGCTGCAGCAGCAGAGAAACACGAACCAAAGAGCCCTAGAATCAGACAACACAATACAAGATTATCATTCATAATTGGTTGGAAAACTTTACGTTTCTCAAGTTTCCTATCCTAAAACTACAACCAGTAATACTTGAAGCTTTGTTTCAATTTGAAATTTACGCTAGCACCAACTAATACACACACACCGCAGATCTATGCGGAAAAATATAGCGTTCCAACACACTGGAACATTTATTTCTTAAAGAAGACTGAAGTAAAAAAAAAACCAAGGGAGAAAAATCATTTTTCTTCTGATAAAGTGAACAGAAATCAAGTCTCTAGGATCTCTCTCTCTCTCTCTCTCTCTTTGGCCTCTTTTTCACTTGACTTAATTCTTGGTATTTTTTTGCCCTTTTTTTTGGGTTCCACAGTACCAGAGTAACTAGTAAACACACTAGTGAACCATGAAAATGACAACAATTTTTGTTGTCGTTTTGAGAAAACTTTAAGAACAGAAAAAAAAATGAGAGATTTAAAGAAAAAGGATACTGTATCCAAATGATAATAAAAAAAGAAAGTCCGGTTTATTTTACTTAGGGCTGTCTTTGGTTGGTTGGTTGGTTGGTCAGTTGTTGTCATGAAACGAACGATTAAAGATAAGTGTGATAGTGTGTTATTTCAAGGAAAACAAAGCCAAGTAGTAGAAAAACGGATCCCAGGAAAAATCTGCTCTCTGCTGCTTTTTCGCATGGAGACTGGGTCTTCTAGTTTTTTCCATCTTATCGTTGTGGTGGAATTTTCAATTGAAGTTCCAATGTCGGGAGTATGGTTTTTGTCTCTCTCTCTCTCTTTCATTCAGTTTGTTTGGTAGTCATTTGAAATTATTAACGGTTACAATTTACGTCTCTCTCTCTCTCTCTCTCTCTCTCTCTCTCTATCAGACATTTTCCATTAAATAGTTTTGCTTTAAACTGAGTTTTCGTTTCAGTTTTATCCATTATGGTGGTTTTTTGATTCATTTTCCCATTGTAAAGAAGAGCAATGGTAAACACAACAGCAAAACTAATGAAACACAATCAATGGAAATGACAGTGTTCTCGGGTTTTTAGTTTTTGCTGGTTCCTTTCTCTCATCTGTTATTGTTGTTCTCAATGGATTCTCAATGGAAGTATCCTTCCCTCCCCCATCATCATCATCATCTTTCCCCAATAAGTATAGGATATCATAAATCAAATGCATGATTATTATGGCATTTCTTTTGCTTTCCCTGTTTGTCGAGAGATCGATAATTATAATTAATATTGGAGTATAGAATAAAAAAGGTTTTCCCATTCTCAGTTTCTGGATCAGAATCTCTGAGATTTTTGTGAGGACGCGGAACAGAATTTTGTTCCAGCTATTCAACAAATAAAAAAAATTTCATCTCACACAAATTCAAGCCAACAAAATTTCAACAAAATCAAAAAGATGATGATACCGTTAGAGTTCCATTAGAAAGGATTCTTTGACCAGAAAAAAAAAAGTTTCAACATTTATTTAATAATCACATAATTCTTGATGCAATTCTTGGTCAATTATTCTCGACTAACCAACATTTGAATTAGCTGTTGTAACAGCCCAATGGCGATGGGTTCATTCATATATATAATAAGAAGAAAAAAAAACTGTTTCCATTTTCTTCGGGACCCGAGTTTGGTTTGGTTCATTTTTTTCATATTATTTTTTTTTTTTTTTATGGAATTGATTTTTTGCTCTCTTTCTCTTGTTGTTGTTGTTTCAGCATTCATTCATTTCTGGATCAATCAAGATTCCTAAGTGAATTCTTTTTGAGTAGCAGTGAAACAACCATTCCGAATAAGAAAAATTGTTTTTATACAAAAGTATTTGTTTCCAAAGGGCTAGCAAACTCGGGATTCACTTTTTATTTAGAGAAAAAAAAGAGAGAAAATGAGATGAGTGACGTAGGGCTATTGGGCAAGCGGGCGCCATTGGAATAGAATCTTATTCTGTTGTTGTTGCTGTGGCTCAATATTGATAATGATGATATTTTCTTTTGATTGTCTGATTTGATTATGCGCCCTCACTATCATCATCATTGTTTTGTTACACACGGATTCTGGCATTATTTCATTGAAATAATCGAATATTGATTTGTATCATTGATTCTACAGCGGTGTTTTGGGTTTCAAAAAAAAAGTTTCCATTTCTAGTGATCGAAAAAAAAAAAAAAATGAATAAATTGGAATTCTTTACAAGCAAAATTATTCTGATGATGATTAGTTTGAATTCAAGGCCCGATTCGAAATAATTATTCTGCCGTTGTTGTTGTTGGGATTCTTGTGATTAATAAGGCGTTAATTATTGCTTAACCCTCTCTCTCTCTCTCTCTCTCACTCTCATTTTCGTTTTTTCGCCATTCATCATTCTGGTGTTGTACTGGCACGAAGAAGCAGCAGCAGCCAGTTTTAGGATTACTATTTTCGGGTACCCAAAAATAGTGTAGCTGTTCTGTGTGTGTGTGTGTGTGTGTGTGTGGATTCTAAATAATACTAGGAAGTTGAAATAGCGATTTGCCATTTTCCTTGGGCTGGCGAACACCAGAAGAACCCAGTTTTTCATTGAATGTACCAGAAATTTTGTTTTTTTTTTCGATTGTTGTTCAGGGGCAGTATGCTGGTTTTTTGGTGTGTTGTGGTATTGTGGCGCGTTCGGGCTGGCTCCCTGGCAGAGTGCCTTTTTTTCTTTTCTTGTTTTTTTTTTTTTTTTTTTTGATTTTTCTAAAGTTAGGGTAATTCTCATGCCGCTTGGCGCCATTCTTCTATTTATATAATTTATTCTCATATTCAATGTGTGTTTGGTTTGGTTGGTTGTTTTTCGTTTTTTTTTTCTCTATTTCATCTTCTTAAAGCGCTCAAACGTTTTCTCTATTGTTTCTTGGGTTGGCAGGAATTGAGAAAGAAAAAAACTTGAATAGAAAAGAATTTTCTCGTTTTATTTTTTTTATTATATGATTTGATTTTCATGCTCATCTCTGTTCGCTTATTCATTCATTCTTTGAGGTTTTTTTCTTTTATTATTATTCGACATTTCATGTTTCGAAACACATATCTCACACCAACCAACCAACCAACCAACCAAAACACAATAAACGATTCGTTATATGACTTGTGACATTTGAGTGTTTTCTATCTCTCTCTCTCTCTCTCTCCTCTCTCTCTCTCTTTCTGGTTGATGTTTTCAAAGAGAATTTCTACTTTCGTTTGGTTTGTTTCATCATGGTTGAAAAAAGCATGCGAGAATGGGAAAACCGTACCGTGGTATTTGAAACAAACCTCTCTCACTCTCACTCACTTTTAACCAACAATAAATTTTTCTGAAAAAATATCTTTGCTTTGAAGTGAGATGAGATGGTAAAAGAGATGAGAGAATCTCTCTTCGAAAGTTATAAATATCAAAGTTTAAATATTGTTTTCAATAGTCACCTAAGACACACACACACACAATATTTGAATGTTTTTCTATTAATTGTAAAGAATTATGCTGAAAATAACAGACATGAATTCTTTCTTTCAATCCACCAATTTTATCAAGATAATTTGACGTGTTAGAGTTGGTGGTGGTGGTGGTGTGGATAGAGGGTTGTGGGATATGTTGAAATAACCTGGGAGACAGGCAGAGTTGGTTTTTCTCTTGCTATTTTTTTTTTTACAGAGGAAAATGAAAAAAAAAACAATAGATTTTGAACCATAGTTCCCGAGTTTATGAAACTAGAACGTTTTTTTTCTTCTTTAAATTGAAAAACTCTCAGTTTTTTTTGTTGAAAAGCTCGTCGTTCATAAATAATTGGATCAATTCTATATCATGAAACCTGGTTATTTACCTGGTTGTAGTTGAAGTCTGTAATTAGTGAATCTGTTTTTGGTTCTATTAGAACTTCATTTTTTTTACTCTCTTTCTGGTATCTATACATATATAGATGGGATCGATAATTTCATTTGTGTGGCATTGCGTGCCAAGTCAAATTTCAAATGTCATACTTTCCTCGAGAAAACATTACACTATCAGTTTTAGGGAAAGAAAATTCTTCATTCAACTTTCAACAAGATAGAGAGAAAGAAAGAAATTTAGTGGAAAATATTGAAAATCTTGGCCAACCAACGCCACAACCTGGGCGTCATTAACCGAATATTACTCCAGGAATGAAAATGAATTAATATCTATAAAAAAAAAACACCATACAAACCTATTCATCTATTTATATCGTCTATATAAAAATATATATATTCCATAGATAATACATTTCCCATAAGCGAAATAGAGCAAACACACTTGAGTTTGAAATAGAAAATTAATGATCAATTTGATGATTTGAACTAGATTAATGAAATTTTATTATTACGAATAATAATAAAAAATCATCATCATTCCTTTAAAACAGAATACAGTAACGCTTTCAATGGCTCTATGATTTCATTGAAGCATTGGGAACTTTTTTTTCTCCCTTTAAATCTCTGATTCAATGAAATGTTATGGGTAATGTTTGATTCAACACTTTTCACCACAGAGTCTCTTTGAGTATCGATAGTAACACAAACACACACACACACAAAATGTATCATCACGAAAAGTGGAATATATGTTTCTTGAATTAGAATTTTTGGACACACACACTCATGTGATATACACGTTATATTCGCCAGAAATGATGATGATGAGATACTCTGGTATCTCAGGGCGTCGTTTTTTTGTTTTTCTACATTGGCTGGCTCGTAATTTCTCTCCCGATTCAAGGCTTCGGTTAATATGTCTCAGTGGAGTTGAAGTTTTTTTTTCTTTCTCTAGTTTTGCTTCCTTGAAAATTGTGTGTAGTATTTTAAGAAGATTGGTGGTGTGTTTGTTGTTTCGTTTTGTTTGAAATTCTAATCTAATCTGGGTCTATACGTACGTCTATGCGTGGTTTGTTTTTTTTTTTTGGAAAGTTGTTGCACCTTCGTGATGTGAGAGCTTATGGCTAACAAACCAGCCAGCCAACCAACCAAGTGGAGAACATGTGACATCTTAACCACCCAAAAAAAACACTGATTTGCATTGAATGCGTGTCAAAAAAAAAAAAGAAAGTTTTGTCACAAATTTGAGAGAGAGAGAGAGAGAGATAGAAGAAAAAACGAACCAAGTTTGATTGAACTTGTTTAACATAACTAACATCAATCATTGAAAACTAAATTCTAATCTCTCCGATAGCTCCGCGATTAGTATGATGATGATGAGATAACCATTCACAATGTCTTGCTGTTGTTTTTGCTGCTAAAAGCTCGTAATTTAGTTTCAAATTTAAATTGTTTTATAGTTTGTTTTTTTTTTGTTTCTAAAAGATTTCCAATACCAACACTAGAAAAAGATGATGATCACGGTGATGTATTGTAATCAAACAGGTTTCTTTTTCCAAGTAGCAGCTAAATATGTTGGTTTGTGTGTGATCATCGTGTTGTCTATGTGTCTGTCTGTGTGTTTGTGTGTGGATTCACTTTTTAGCAAATGAAATTTTTAAAATTTTCAATTTTTTGTTTTGTTTAACAACAGTATTTGCCAAAGGACAGTGCGATTTTGGTTTGTACAAGTTTTTGGTCAAGAGTGGAGGCTACCGGTGGATATCGACTCAGGCCACCATCATCAACGAACCGAATTCCAATCAACAACAACAACAACCGCAAAGCATCATTCTTATCCATCAAGTGATCAGGTAAGAAAAATTATTTGATTTATCAGAACAATTCAGTTCAGAGAGAAGGAGAATGTTTTGTGAATTGACAACAACATAAGATTATAATTGTTTTCTTTTTTTTTGGGTTTATCGTAGATTTGTTGTTTTTGTATTTCATGAATAATCAATGACATGATCAAATCTTGCATCAAATGTTCTTTTTCTTATATTTGAAAGTAGGCTGGCATATTTCTATGATATCTCTCTTTCTTTCGCTTTCTCGGTGTGTTTAAGGTTTTTTTTCTGTTTCAATTGTCGAAGGATTGTGTGTTTAGGTTTTGGGGAAAAAACAGTTACAGTAGTTTTGTTACGTTTGTTTTGAACTTAACAAGATACTGAAATTGAAAGTTTTCTTCAACTTTCTCTCTCACGCACACTTACACCTGATCGAATTGAGAAATTTTGTTCGAATTTTGTTTGTTAAACGAAAGTTTTTCCAATTCGAAGAAAAAAATAATTCATTTATAGTTTTAATTGAAGTTTGTGGCAATGAAATGGTACTAATGTATTGATTTTTCTTGTTTCTTTCGATCACAGTGGAATCGAGAACGCCCATGTTCTGACATCGAACATTCAGAACATCACCAGTAATAGTAGTGTACCGTTTGATGTAACATCGTCGACAGTGGAGATTAACGAAAATCAACAATACAACAATACTCCTGTGCTCAATAATAAATCATCACAACTATTGTCCGCTACCGATTCGATTGTCAGCGAATTTAAGCTGTCATCATCGATCGATCAATTGGGACAACAACAACACCAGTTTTTTCAGCCACCATTTCTACCACAATCGGACGAAGCTTACTCATCGAAAGCTTTGCAAATCGAGAGACAAGCCGATCAATTGGAGAAACTTTTAGCCGAACATTTATTCTCGCCAACGGTGGACGAATCGGTTCCGTTCCCTCAACAGACGCCAACTTCATCAACGGAAAAATTCATTTCGAGCACCAAGACTGTGTTGGCTCCGAAAACTGCTGATATGGAAAGTGGCTTTCTAGTTTTCACCGATGACAACAAAGGCTTGACTGTACTCAATGATGCCGATGATTTAACTCATTTAGCTCCGGATGCCGGTGACCTATACGTACCAGTGTTGGACATGGATTTCAACGATATGAGCCTATTTGATGATATGTTCTTGAACAGTCAATCTTTGAACATCACCGCCAGTCAAGCGTTTTCTGAAGACGAACTGTTCAATAGCCTGGCATCGTTAGATAGCATCGATAAACTCAAGCTTGACAGCATCGATAATTTAAGTTATGAACTGGAAAACAATCTAAAAAAGTACAACAACAACAGCAATAATATCGATTCGGTCAACAACATGTTGTTGGGCTTCTCTAACATCAACAACAAGGCCGTCTACGAGCAATATCCATTGTCGAATGAGGATCCATTCCTATCATTCGATGGAGCCAACATTAACGATGTCGAATTGTTGATGTCGGATTCGCCAACAAGACAATCAGATTGTTCATTGAACGATTCTTCATACTCTTCTAGTGGATGTTCACCGATGAATTCATTATCTTCTTCATCGATGCAATTTTCGCCTCAATCATCATCATGCGATGAATCGACATTCAGTGTTAATAGTGGTAAACTACACCGTGATACATCTTCCGATTTCAATCTGGAAGACAAAGAATTGGAGATGCGTGCACCATTCATACCGATCGATGATGATTTAATTCTAAACGATTTCTCTTATTCAAATATCGATGATCTATTTGATTGGATATCGAATAGCAACAATCCCAACAACACTGATGATAACAATGGAAAAGATATGTTCTACAACAATAAGACAGAGAGTTTCAAGAACAAAGTTGATAAATCAACTGTCACAAAATTGAATGGTGGCTGTCTCGAGGCACTACTCCAGAATGATGAATTGGTTTGTAATTTGAAGAATAAGAAAATTTTCAGCTCGAATCAAATATTGAAGGGTGTTGTTGTTGGTGAGATGAAAGATCAAACGATGAACAATGGTCAACAACGAATAATGAATAAAACAACCTCAACAACAACGAACAACCAGGTTACCGAGAATACAATACTATTGGAAAACAATAATAATAATTTGCTCAATTTTTCGCCAAACATCGCCAACAAAAATCTCAATAATAATCATAATAATACAAACAAAACTAATATCAATAATGTCACATTTTTGGAGAACAATATTAATAATAATAATGTGTTGTCGACCAATGATAAAAGCAATCCATCATTACCGGCATCGTTGAAACGGAAAAACAGTAGCAACATTTACATCTATACGACAATGTCACCGAATGGTCAGAAGAAGATCAAGAATCTGATGTTGACACCAGAGATTCCTAGCCTTAAGCTGAATGGTGGTATTGTCGATAAGACACCGGGAATACCCACAACGATACACTCGTCAAACAATAACAACAACACTGTGGGCACGTCGATTCATCATTTTGTTTTGACAAAAAATCATGAGCTGATTCCCAAAGTGACGTTTATCAATCAACAACAATCGCAACAACAACAACAACCTTCAGGATTTAAAGTTTCCAAACGTTATTTACCTCCAGATCCTTCCACTCAACAAATGGCAACAACGCTCAACAACAACAATAATAATGGTGGTGGTGGCCAAGTGCAAAAACAGACCATAACATTAAAAGAACATGAAGTCTTCAAAATGCCTCGAACCGAGCCATTGAAAAATTTTGGTACAGTTTCGATTTTTCTTAATAAAAAATGAAAATAATTTTTGTTTTTCTAGCATCGAACAGTGTTCTATTGAATCTTTTGGTGAATGGTGCCGATATATCGAATGGTTACGAGCTGAGCAACAATTGTTCGGCAACGTTTACGCCACAGACAACGACGACGACACATCTTCTTCATCATCATCCTCATCATCAACATGATCATCATCAAAACCACCAGCATCACATCTTTCAACAACAACAACAACAGCAACAGCAATCACCATCAATCAATATGAAATCGAACGGAAATCTATTTTTATCCGATGTTTGTTTATCATCGTAATAAATATTATTATTGTTATTAATGCATATAGTCAGGAATATTTTTTGAGAAAAAAAACAAACAAACAAACAAATAGTCTTCAAAACCTGAATTGAAAACTTTGAAGCATCATCATCTTCTTTCTCCTAATATTACGGTTCAATTACAGATAATGAATGCTTTGATTGATTGATATATTCAACAAATGTCGCCTTAACAAAAAAAAAAAATGAATCTAAAAATTTTATGATATTAGATTAATATATTTGTTTCAAAAAAAAAAAAGCTATATATTTATATACGTTGTGTCAAAACAAGCCAAACACTTTGAATTTTTCTCGTTTTTTTTTCTTCGTTCAACACCAACAAACAAACACATCTTTCTTTCTCTTGATGAGCTAAATATTCAAAATCTCAACAAACAATGAAAAAATCTGGAACCTTATAATCTTGAGGATTCAACCAGTTTCAACTCTGGATTGTAAAACCTAGAGGACAGAAAATCAACCTTGTTGAAAACCAAATACAGAAGAGATTTCTGTTGAAAATCTTCTCATCACCATGTTATTATTATCATTGACTTTCATTGAAAACAAATTTCACATTCTGTTGTTGTTCACCAAGTTTTTTTTTTTTTGATCGGCTGTTGTTGTTGTTCCACCATTCAAACAGGTAGCCGAATAATTGGTATCAAGTTTGTGAGAATCCGATTAAAACTAATTGAATATCGAACAATGAGATCCAGAGATTGATACAAAAAAAAACACACACAACCAAACAAGACACAATCATTTTTTTTAGTGAAACAAACGAAAAAACCAAACTAGTTGAAATCGTTGAAAAGTCTGTTATTATTTTTTTTGGGAATAAAAATATCTATTATATGATAAAAAATATTTTTTATCATTTTAGATGATGTCTTATGTCACACGTATTGTACTATTGGTGACACGAGAATATTGTTTGCTTGTGACATATGCGAACATTCGTTTCTCACTGTAATCTATTGATTTCTAGCATTCAAAATAGTCGTTCCACAGTTAGAGAGAGAGAGCGAGAAAACAGTATCCAGGTATTTAATTATTTTTTAATAGTTTAGTTTTTCTTCTAACCTAGATCAACCACCGTTGAATTCAAGGCAAAAGAAAGGAGAAGCAGAAAACTTCCTATCAGGTTTACCTGACCAAACCGATGTGTTTTTTTTTTTTTTTTTTTTGGCTGTTGACTGGCTACTATATGGCTATATTCTCGTCATTTACCTAGTTTCGTGAAATGAGGTTTTCATTGATTTGTTCGAAGATATGGCAAACTAACGCCAACCGTGACTGGTATGTTTTTGGTATGTTTATTGATTGAAGTATAGTTTGTTCAGTTGCGCTGTATGGATTGGCAGTGTTGGAGTGTCGGTGTGTGTGTGTGTTAGTGCGAGTGTGTATGCGTTTCTATGCTTTTCTTATGCTTAATGTTTTCTACTGGCCAAGGTTCTTAAAAGCTTAATCAATTTGAGAATTTATCAAATTTATAAAATGATTTCTACTACGGTTGCTTCAATCAAACAATCATCAACCATCATCATAATTTCTTCTTTTTTTTCCTCCAAATAAAATAGCAACAATGTTGGTCGATTTTCCTAGCTCTAGAAAATTTTTCCATCACTGTTATCATTTGTGCAGCTGGCTGGCAATCATTTTTCTCTATTCTCATTGTGGAGGAGCTCTTGACTCTTCAATCAATAATCTGAATAGATAATTTGATAATCTGGTCTGGAGTGATACACTTGAATTTGAATCAATTTCCAATCAGATATTATCACTTTATCTTTTTATTTCAAAAAGAAATCTGTTTAGTTGATTTAACAAAGAAAAAACTGATTATCATTTAGCTAGCGATGAATTTAAAACTCTATTTGCATCATTGAGAAGGAAGAAAAAAAAAAAAAAATGAAACAAGTTAAAGGAAATTTGGTTGGCTTGCTGTTTTTCGTTGGCTGTTTGTTTGAATGGATCCCGAATCGTCAAGCTTTGATTGTTGAAAGCCTCGATGGAAATGATTGGACCGTTTTTGATTCCAATAGAAAAAGTCTCAATTTTAGTTTTTTTTTTTTTTTAAATTTCTAATTTTAATTTAATAATTGTTTTTTTTTTATATAGCTGGAGCTGTTCAAAGCACTGTTCCTGGATCGATATATTCTGATCTTCAACGATCGGGAGTGTTGGAGGAGTTTTACAAAGATTTCAATGATATCAAGTATCGATGGGTTTCCATGAGAAACTGGACTTTTGTCAAAAATTTTGATGGTAAATCAAATTTCTTTCTCATTTAAAAAAAAATTTCATTTTTTCAGTTTATTCCCAACTCTTGGAAAACGAGCAAATCTTTCTGACATGTTTTGGATTGGATACTATTGGAACGGTGGTTCTGAATGGTCATGTTTTGGGACAAGTAGATAACATGTTTGTCCGCTATCGGTGGCCAATCAAATCATTTCTGAAAGCCAAGCAAAACATTATTCAAATCTATTTTCTCTCGGCTCCAATTTTGGCTAAGAGTTATTTTGAGCAAACAATGAAACAATCCTATGTGATACCTCCTTGTAAGTGTCTCTGAAAAAAATTATTTTAAAACTAACTTGATGTTTTAATTTTTTCAAAAAAAAAATAGCTTCGCTGCCTCCAGTACAGAACGGAGAGCCTCATGTGAATTTTTTAAGAAAAATGCAATCCTCGTTCTCTTGGGATTGGGTAATTGACGAGTTTTTTCATTTTATTCTAAGAGCCTGATTTTTTTTTCCTAGGGACCTGCTTTTCCAAGCCAAGGCATTTGGCAACCAATCGAAATCGAAGCCTATCATAATTTTCTGATTCGCAGTCTTTCCACCGAAACATATCACGATCACACTGCTCGATGGTTGTTGAACGTCACTGTTTGGATGGAAGGTCGACCATCCAGTCAAATGAATGGTCAACTAGTATTATTCCTAGACAATAATCGTTTGGTGGAACAACAGTTTCGTGTCAGCTTTAATTCTCAAGGTGAAGGGTCGGTTCAAGTTTTTGTCATGATACCGGATAGTTTGAAAATTCGTCCCTGGTATCCTAATGGCGTTGGCGAGCAATCTTTGTATTGGTTGAATGTGATAGCTCAAATCAACAAGGAAAGTCAATCGAAAAATGTTCAGATTGGCTTTCGAACCGTCGAACTTGTTCAAAATCATTTGAATGCAAGCTCCGAAGCTTATTCGTTCTATTTCAAAATCAATGGAATTCCAATTTATTCGAAAGGTTCGAATTGGATTCCGGCACATGTTCTGCCAGAGAAGGTCACGAAAAATTATATTCAAGAGCTTTTGTTATCGGTAAAAATGGCCAACATGAATATGTTGCGTGTTTGGGGTGGTGGAATATATGAAAACGATTATTTCTACGAACTGGCTGATCAGTATGGCATTCTGATCTGGCAAGACATGATGTTTGCCTGTGCTCTCTATCCCACCAATTCAAAGTTTCTTTCATCAGTTTCCACTGAAATAAAACAACAAATTCGAAGATTACAACACCATCCATCCATTGCTATTTGGGCTGGTGAGTAACACATTTCAAATCTCGTATAATTAAAAAAATTCATTTTTGGAATAGGCAATAATGAAAACGAAGCCGCTATATCGGGTTTTTGGTGGCCAGAATTGGCAGTTCATTTTAAAGATTACACTGATGATTATCGAAAATTGTACATCAAAACCATTATGCCGATTGTTTTGGCTGAAGATCGTACACGTCCGTTTGTTTCATCAAGTCCTTCGAATGGTATTGTGACAGTTCGAGATAACTATATTTCGCACAACCCACAGAGTACTAAATACGGCGATGTACATTTCTATCTTTATTATGGAAATCTTTGGGATTGGAAAGTATATTCCACCGGGAAATTCATCTCAGAATATGGATTTCAATCACTACCAGAGATGAATTTGTTGAGAAAATTTCTTAGCTCTCAATATTTGAAATATCCCTTCAACGATGGCTTGATACATCGAGAACATCACGGAAACGGAATCAAAGAGCTAAACGATCAAATCTCCCATTACTTGAGATTACCTTCAAATCAAACCAAGGATTCGATTGGTTTGATTGTCTATTTATCCAATGTTTTCCAATCGATGGCTATCAAAATCGAGACTGAGCTTTATCATCGTAATAGGAAGTTGCATCCAATGGTGATGGTTTTACAATGGGTGCTCTCTATTGGCAGCTAAACAGCATTTGGCCAAGCTTTTCATGGTCCTCACTAGAATATGGTGGTAAATGGAAAATGCTCCATTATTATATAAAGAAAATTTTCAACAACATTGCCGTTGATGTTTACGAGGATTCGAACAATCTCAAAGTTGATGTCATCAGAGATGATTATTGGCCTCAACATTTGAATTTAACTCTTTTGATTCAAATCTATCAATGGTCAAACCAGAAACCATTATTCACACAGCACATCAACTTCATAGCTGGATATTTTGATGTCACACCTGGCTTCCATTCAAATCTCGATCAATTGATGCATCAAGCCAACTGTCCCAGTAAAGATCATTGTTTTGTTCGAGTCGATCTTTTCGAAACACTCGATATCGGTCATAAATGGACAACTGATAATTTTCTCTTCTTGGGCAAACCAAAGGACGCCATCGGAATGTTGAAACCAACCATAAAACTGTCTACCATTGATGGTCCCCACAAGCGAGACAATAGCTCTACCGCCAATATCTTTGAACTTGAATTGCACACCAACGTCATCGCTCCGTTTGTTTGGCTTGATTTTGTCTCTGGTGACATTCAGGGAACATTCTCCGATAACGGGTTTTGGCTTATTGAAAAAATTCGACTCCATTTTCAGACCAATGATGAGAACATCACTAAAAACACTTTCATCAATCAATTGGTGATCAAATGTTTGAATTGTGATTGGTAGAAGATGTTGTCAAACAAGGTTGCTGTGTAACATCAATAAAAGAAAATTTCTAAAGACTGGTGATTCGATTTATTTATTCAAAGATTTTATTTCTTCAAATATTTTCATTTTTTTTTTGCCATAGAAACACAATAGAACGATTGAAAATTGAAACTTGAAAAATGAGGATTTTGAATCAAAGAAAAAGCAGAAAGAAATTTGAATAAATTTACCGATATAAAAAAAAATCTCCCGTATATTCGTCATCGTTCATTATTCAAAAAAAAAAAAATCAAAATCATCATCTTTTTGCTGTTGGTTGGTTGGTTGATCCAAGAAACGTGATCAATCATTTTTCGTTTTCTCCTTTGCCACTTTATTATCGTTAACGGTCTTTAACGGTTGGTAATTTGCAAAACAAATGAAAATTGATGATTTTCCTTTTTCGTTACCAATATATTCAACGAATGAATAAACGGTGAAACGATACCAATGGTTGTTGTTGCTTAGCGGTGTTTTCCAATATTCTCCTTTTAATGTTGAGAATTTTTTGAATTTTTGTCCTCTCTGTGTGTATGACAACAACACATACTTGATACTGTGATGATCTGATTAATAATCACCCAAAAATTAAATCATCTAAATAATAATAATAATAGAAATAGATTCATGCAAATTGATTGGAAACGGTATAACTTAGTGTGAACGTGCTGAAAATTTTATTCGATCATGTTTTGATGGATCTTTTTCTTTCTGGTCTATCAAAACAAAACAAAAAAACCAAATTTATTTTGATAAGTTTTGAGTTTGAATGAAGAAATTTTTAAAGTTTCTATACCCGATTTTCAACCAGTTGAATTGAGATAAGAATTTCTGAAGGAAACTTTCTTCTAAGATTAGAAAGAACCGAATATTTTTTTATTTTTTATCGAATATCAAATTTCACTTAAGATTTTTTTCAATACTATCAAAAACAACCATCAGTTTTAGATTCAAAGTTTTTTTTTTCTTTTGAATTGAAATTGAAATGACCACTTTCCACTTTGAAAGAAATTTTAAATGAAAGCCTTTCTTCGTTTTCTTTTCTCGAGAAAAAAATTTTTGAAAGAAAATATTCCTGATAAAAAAAAAAAAAATATTTCATGGAAAATGCATTTGAACAAGCTATATTGGGTTTCATTGAAATAAAAAAAAATCATCAAAATATTTTTGAAACTCGATTCAAAATCAATGGAAAAAATTTCAATCAAAGAAAAACTGAGAGATTAATTCATGCAAAATCATAAATGAATCGATGGATTCCAATGCATTGCAGCTAAATTCATTGGTTGAATTATGATTAATTAATATGATGTTTTGGCTTCAATTATTGATAAACACACAGACACTCATTGGATTCTTTGATTCAGTTTTTTTGTTTGTTTCTAGTGTTGCCCAAAACGGTTTTGCTTGTTCATGTCAAGCAAGAGAAAAATTTGTTGAAATTAAATCATTTTTCTTTGTAGAGACACAATTCTTTCGATCATCAACATTTGTCATAGAGGCATTTGGCTGGTTGTTTGTATATATCGCTCATCATCGGTACCATCATCATAATCATTTATTTTAACAATCGATTCGATTTCATTTCGATTCATCTCTTCCATTTGATTCATAACGATAACAATAGTATCATTCATCATTCGTCTGTTTCTTCCAGAGCGTTTTCCCAAAAAAAATTTATCATCATCACAGTAATGATGATGATGGTATCGAATCATATGCAATCAATTCATCACACACAAAAAAAAAAACACCACCATTACTGTTTTTTTTTTTTCTTTAGATAATAGCTAAATTTAATTTGGATCATTGATTGTATATCATTTGATATTTGAAACAACAATTTTCTCACACCACTATATTTCGATACTGTTTGATGTTTAAATATAGAATTTTTTGATGATGAAAGCAGCAGAGTAACAACAACAAGAAGAAAACTTGAATCTGATGAAATCTAGATCACGAACCAGTTTCATAATTTATCAAGGGAGAGATATGGAAATTTTTTATGCTTCAAGTTCTGTTCATGACTGTTCATTTGTTTTTTGGGCTGTGTTCCGATTCAAGCCAGAAAAACGGATTTTTTTTTAAAAAAAGCTAAAGATTAATTTTTTGGTTTAAAAAAAAAAAATTTACTTGGTTTTTATTTTTCTTCTTCGCTGTGTTCTAATGAATTCAAGGAGGACAGGGAAAAAAAACAACACTGGCCAACTGTAGTTTCAATGGAAGCTCAAACTATCCCAAGTCTATCTTTAGCTTTAGCATCGAATCGACATGCTGTTCGGACATCTTGGTGGGAGACACAACAACACAATGGGTCCATCGCCATTTTTTTTTTGGCTTGCAATCAGGATTTTCTTTCTGATAAATCGTTTCAAACTCGCCAAAAAAAAAAAAAAAACTAGCTTGAAGCAGCTATTGTTTGGACTATGTAGGCGCGTGCTCATTTTTTAAGTTTCGTGCATTTATTATTTTTTCTATTAAAGTCAAAACGTCGGAACAAAACGTTGTTTCAATGTATTGAAACGGATCGAAAACTTACAAACGGCACAAATTGAACTTAATCTAAATTTTTTTTCCTCCAAGATAAGCGTGTTGAATCAGATTGAAACACGATCGAACTAAACAACAACAAAAAAATTCCATTGGTTATCACGACTTTCTATTTCTGTTTTTTTTGTAAAATGCCAATTTACCAATCGAAAACACCAGCACTCTAGTGCTGTGAAAAGAAAGTGTAAACAAAAAAAAATTATTAAGTAATAGCCTGGTGTTTGTTTGTCGTAATCATCATCAGATATATTCATCATAGAGATACATTTGGCTACAGCAGCCCAATTTAGAACGATGTTGTCAAAAAAAAAAAAAAAAAAGGTTCGAAAAAGAGTTTGTGTGATGAACTTGCCGAAAACAAGCAAACACTTTTTACTGCTGTTTGCTGTGTTCTCTTGATTTGACAATTAAAAAACATGATAAACAAACATGTTGAAAAAGAAACAACCAAATTCAGCATTGGAAGCCTTGGACAATGATTTTTGAAAACGACCACAACACACACACTGAAACCATTCGAAACTTGAATCAACGAGCTCGACAAAACGACAAACCGGCTCATCTTGAGCTAGTTTAAAAGTCGTGCTCCTTTCGTTGCATTTTTTTTTTTCAAGAAGAAAACTTTCACTTTTGGACAACAAAAGTTTGTTTTTTTTTTGGCATGTCGCCGCTTTTTTTAATGAAATCTTTGTTAAAATAAACCAAATAAAAAACAGCAAAAATCTTGTTAATTTAGTTGATTGTGTGTGTGTGTGTGTTACAAGTAACATGGACAAAAAAAATTGCATTTTCTCTGCGTTTGTTCGTTATCGCTGTCAAAAAATAAAAATTCCTTTTTCTTATCGTGTGTGTGTGTGTGTGTGTGTGTTGAGAGACGAGTCTGAATTGTAATTAGAAAACGAAACGAACAAAACGAACGAAAAATTGAAACTCGACACACACACAAACACACGAAATACAAAATGATTCATTGATACAGTTTTTTCTTCTTCTTTCTTGGCTACGTTCGTCTTGTTTGGTCGCCATGTCGCAAAGTGGTGTGTTTCTTATTAATTGCCGTTATTTATTAATTGTTAATGTTGTTATTATTTCATTTTCTTTTTAGAATAGAACAGTATTCTCCCAGAAACACAGCCTCTACAAACAGGCCTTGTTATATTCAGTTTTTGTTTGTTTGTCCAAACTCTTTGTTTCTTCAACACTCTGTGTGTGTGTGTGTTTGCCTGTTTCAGCAGTTTTTTTTCTTCTTCCATAGTCCAGCCAGAAGAAAATCTGGCTAAATCTCATTCATTTTCAGATTATATCATACAGGCAATGAGAGAAATGAGAGAGCCGGGAACATTTATTATACAAACTTTGTGAGACAACAGACACAGAGCTAAAAGAGGAATGAGAATCGAAGAAGGAAAGAATACGTCGACAAAAAATAATTCAAAAAAGAAGAAGAAGAAGAAAAAAACTTCAAACAAATGACCATCGCAATCTGGTCATGTTGACAACAAAACTCGAAACAACAAAATGATTTAGAGAGTTTTGGCTATGTTTGTTTGTTTTTCAGTTGGTTTGAGTTTCTATTTGCTTGCTTGCTTGCTTTTTCGCTGACTGACTGACTGACTGGCGGCTGGCTAGCCACTAGCCCGGCTTAATTACACGGTGATTATGACAAGAAAAACAATGTTGTTTTTCTGGTTGAAACTCTAGCCAATTAACACGCACACACACACACACACACACACACATACAAAAAATTCTGCCAAACTTCAAATGAATCAATTTTTCTTAACAACAACAAGTTTCGACAAAAGACAATATAGAAAAATTGTGCAATGAATTATTTTAAATAGACGCTTTGGTTGTAATGGCATTTTGACAACTGTTTCGCCTGTTTTTTTTCCGTTGAATGGTGTGTCATTTGATTAAGATGATGATCAATAATATAATGGGATGAATAAAACGATTTCAAAGTTTTTTTTTGAAGAGCTTAAAACTCGACAGTTTTCTTTGACTAAAAATGGTTTTCATCGGTCTGTATTTGGACAAGTGTGACAAATCTTTTAATTTATTAAAACGATGATGCTCTTCTTCTCACAATGAAGATTTCTATTAAACTAAACAATTCAATTTTTTTTCTGTTTAATCTGTGATGGTCCATAAAATGATGTTTCGAATCGATGATTTATGGTGTCAAACAAACGGTGAAGAAAAGAAGCTTTGAATTTCATTTCAAAATCAAAGATTGAATCTTTGAATGACGGTTAAAAATTTTAAATAAAACTCGAAAATTTATTACAATAATGGTTTGATTGAATAGAAAACTAGCAAAACGTAGGCGTCCAGGAAAAAAAGAAGTTTCATCCAATCCCATCGTCAATCGTTTCTTTTGAATCTAAATTTTTGGCATAACAAATTCGATAGAAAAACAATCAGTTTTTGATTTAGTTTTCTTTCTGAGAAAAAAAAAATGGGCGATCAAAAGCATCAACAACAACAAGCATCAAGCATCAAAAGCACTTGGAAAAATCTGGGCAATGTTTTTGAAATTTCGAACACATTACAGACAATCGACTAGCATTGTGTTTTGTGAGTTTTATTTAGTTGTAGTTTCCAACCAAAAATCTATTTTTGGTATTTAACACGAAAGGAAAAAAAATGCTGAATAAAATATACAATGAATAAGCATATCATCATCATCATGATAATAATAAGAAAACGGTAAATGAACCACCTGGTATATTATAAAAAAACAACAACAACAACAACCGATAACCGATTGTTATATCAAGTTATTATGACTTGAAAAATGAAATAATGACCACTAAAAATAAACTTAGCCTGCTGCTGCTGCTGCGGCTTTTCTTGTTGTTTTCTTGCTGTGTTTCAGACTTTTTTCCTGCCAAAAAAATTAATCAGATATTTATTTTTTAATAGAAATCTTAAAGTTCCCTTGGAAAACTGGATATAGTACAACAATAACTTAACCCTAAAAGATACCAGAACATAGCGTAAAAAAAATATGAATAACAAGCGAAGGAATAAGAAATTGATTAAGATCTTGAGAAATTATGGCTAGATGTGATAGATTAGTGTTTTAGGTTAGGTTTTGTTGTTGTTGTTGTTCTTTCGATCGAATATGGAATGATAAATGAGAGAACAGATAAGAACAACAGGTCGAATGCGGGTCGAAGAAATTTTCAACCAAAAAACATTGTGATTTTTTTTATATTTAAATTAATTTGTTTTTATTTGAAATAATATGTTGTATGATGTATAGGAATAAATTTATTTATTTTTTATAAATATAATTCATTTGATTATTTTTTTCTGTTTGGAAACAAAAAGCCATCTTGATGGTTTATTGTAAAATAGTTTTTTTTTTTGAAACAACCAATGTTTTGTAAGTGGAAAGTGTTCTCAATTTGTTTCTTAAGAACAAACAAACAAATCAAACAAACTTAAAAAAACTGCTAGACCTCGAACACTTGAACAGGATCAGAGTTTGGTTGTAGGTCAAATCATCATCATCATTCATTGGCTTGGCTTGGCTTGCTTAAGTTAGGGCAGTGAAAGACTGAGCTCATTCACACATCAAATACACTTGAAAAGAAAGAGAGAAAAACTACTATGGAGTGGACGAAGACATTTTTCAAAGTGTCCAAAACTTTCGCACATTACTCAAACCAATAAGCTTTCTCACACTCGTCATTTTTTTTGCAAAGAAATATTATTTTAAATCTAAAATCATGAATCTACTTTCTAGATAGATGAACACTTTTAGGTAGGCGTAGCTCGTGGGCTAACGCCCGTCAAATGACCCACAACACCAACACGATCTTATGGTAGTCTTCTCCGCAGACAGAGTTTTATTTTTATTTTTTTTTTTAACAAGAGAAAAAAATTGAAAACAAAGACGACAAGAGAGAGAGAGAGACTCTCCAAGTGATGATGAATTGAATTGAATCGGATTAGTAAAGACTAGTTTTCCCTGTTTCTATTTCACACACACACACACACACAGCCAAAACAGTGTTAATTTTAAATTTACTACACCTGATGTTTGCTGGCTTGCTTGCTTGTTGGTGTAGAAAAACATAGGATAGAATATAAAAAAAAAGGAAGAAAACTCCATAAAAAAATTTCATAAACAATTGAACAGCCACACTAGTTAAACTAGATGGTTAACATTATTAATATTGATATTAATAAATAAATATAAAAAAAAATCATCATCTCATTCATCCTCATTGAGAGACAACACACAGCTAGAGTGTGGGCAATGCTTAAAGGAAAAAAAAAACATCGTGAAGAGAAGCTTTAAAAGTAAGTTTCCCGCCTAACGGGACTTTGATTCACGATCGTGAAGAAGTCCAAGAAGAAGTCAACCAAGAACAAACTATCCAACCAACCAAACAACCAACTAACCAAACAAATTCTCAACCCAGTGTCAGTGCAATTTTTTTTGTTGTTGTGTGAGTTGTTTGATGTCATGTGTGATGGTCAAATGGGAATCTCATCCTGTTGATCCAGAGTTTTGAAACGACAAAAAACTTGTAACTTGTTTATTGTGTTCACTAGGGGGCTCAACTTTATCAGAGAACTGAATCTATTTGGAAAAAAAAACAAACCAACAAAACATACGATTCAAAGCCACAGAGGAGAATAAGGAAAAAAAAATGTTCTTTCTGTACACGACAGCCACATTTTTGTTGGCTCTAGTTTTGGCCGAACAAGTCCATCTTGGTGAGTGATTCTTCTTTGAAAAAAAAAACTCTGTTTATTTTAATTAAGAGAAGAAATGAAGTAGCAAAAAATTTTAAATGATGATTGATTAAAAATTTCAGCTGACGCGAGTGTAGTGTAGCTCAATGAAATCCGATTTGTCTTGTGTGTGTGTGTGCGTGTGCGTGTGTTTCTATTCTATTCTAGGGCCCTAGAAGCAGAGACAACAAAAGCCTATTTAGAAGACCATATGAAATTAGTTTAGTAAATCTTTTGCATCATCATCTTCTCCATCATTCATTCAAGAAAGGCAAAAACATTTATTTATAACATAACAAACATGTAAGATAAATGAACAGAAAGAGAGAGAGAGAGAGACAGACTAATGTTTCAGTGTCCAAGATTTGTTTAGTGTTTGGTCCTACTTTTTTTCTCTGCCTTCTAAGCCCAAAGAATATGTGAAGTCTTTAAAGAATTTGTGAGATTTTATTTGTCAAATAGAATTTTCTTTTGGTTTGCTCTAGTTTTTCTCTTAGTTATTAGATTTTTTTGTTGTTTTATGGTTAATTTTAGTTATTATTTTAATACGTTAATGTCAATCATTTATCGAATCGCCTGAATTTAAACCCTGGTTTTATTAAAGTCAACCAAATAATAAAAATCTGGGAACAAAATGGAATTTTTTTTTTTAATTTTTGACAAAACTGAAAGAAAAATGACATTTTAAGATTTTTGAAAGATCCTGTTTTTATTTTCGCTATCAAAAAGATTTATTTTTTAAAAATATAAAACCAAATTGAAACTGATTGAACACACACAAATTTTCGAGATTAAATAAAGCTTTGCTCTAAATTTAGTTTCAATTCATTTTTTTTCTCTTTCTCAAAACTTCTCTCATTTTTAAAATGGTTAATTTGTTTTCGTGTTTCCCAAGAGAAGAAGTCGATTAATGGTCTCACACATGAAAAAAGATTTATAGAAAGAGCTATATAGATAAATTTTTACAAAATAAAAAAAATTAATTGCTTTTCATAATAAAAGAAGAAATTAATAAATAATTAATATCACAATGTTTCAAAATGATTTCTTTAAAAAAAAAAATTTCTTAAGCTTTCAAGTTGAGAAAATTAACACCAAAAGCCAAAACAGAAAATTTCAAATTGATGAACTTTTTCTTTTTTTTAAGAGAAAAACTGTTCTTTTGATTTAAATGTAAATGATTTTTAATAGCCATGGTGGTTCAATCATCATTAATAATTACAATTATTGTTTTAACAATAATAAATAAAATACCGTTAATCAACTTAAATTATAATTTTTGAATGAATTTTCTATAATAAAAAAAAACTGTTTAAAGCAAAATTGCTTCCGTAGAGTGTTTTAAATTTCAAGATATTTTTTTCGATTGAATTGAATGAAATCTTCCTTGAAATTGTTTGATGTTTTATTATTTTTTTTTTGTTGAAATGATGATACTCACCCGGTTTTGCATACACGATTTGAGTTTTAAATTTTTAAATAGTTTTCAAATGCCAAATGGAAAAACGTTTCAAGTGTTTGTTTGGAGAAAGTGTTTTTTGAGAAAAATACATTATACCTAAATCTACCCAGACCTTGTCGAGTGAGAAACTAGAAAAAATTTGTAGATCAAATCTATGCACAGCATCTCTCTTTCATAGGCATTAAATTTTATTAACCGAGACGAGAGTTTAAATCCAAAACAATTTTTCTTCTAAATAAAAGTATTTGGTGTAAATTTTCTAAGTTTTTTTGTTGTTGTTGTTGTTTGTTTGTCAAATTTCAGTTTCCTGGCAAATGTTTCATGAAACTTGAATAGATGCTCAATAGAAACAACAAAAATTTGGCCCAAGAAATACTAGGCCCAAAAGAACAGCCATTTTCTCTAAAGTTTAGAACAACAACGAAAAAAAAAAAAAACACGGTTCTGGTTCAGATTCATTGGATAGAATTCTTAGAAATTTAAAAATAACAAACAAATCAGAGTTTTTGTTTCTGTAAATTTTTAGGAACCAACTTGGATCCAACTAGTTGTTATTGTTTCAATGTAAATTTTCAATTCACTGAAATAGTCAAGAGAATAATTATTATGAGAAAAAAAAAACGGTTGTCGTCGTCGTCTTTGGAAAATTTTGTTCTTTAATTGTAAAACTAGACGAACCAAAAAGAACCAGAGTTATCTTGACTTTTCTCATTGCATCAAAAAAAAATTAAAGAAGAATTTAAATTAATTAGCTTTAAGAAAGAAAAAAATAGCTAAGAATATTCTTTCTATTTAATTTAAAATGTAATGAGCTGAAGAATAACTTTTTACTAAAACAAAAAAAAAAAAACTGTCTGAGCAATTTGTCTGGAGCCGGGACAGAAACTTTTGTTTCTCGGGAACTTTCTTCCTTGAGAATTTGAGAAAGCACGTCAAAAAAAATAACAAAATAAACCGAATAATTTGATCAGAAATTCAATCAGAATGGTGGAACAAAACCAATGGAACTTAAAAAAAAAAAACCCAGTCAAAATCAAGTCGATCTCGAGACCGCGCTTACTATCTCCAACAAATTTTTTCAAAAAATTTTTAAACAGTTCATAGAGAATTGAGTTTTATTTAAGTTTATGGGCCCCAGAACAACACTATCTAACATGAAAATAATCTTGATTGTGAACTCTTCAGAGAGAAAGACATGAAACATTACTTTTTAAAAAGATTGGGTTTTCTCTAGCTCAAAGAAAAATCTTATCTTTTAGAGAACTTAGGAAACAAACCAAAAAAAAAATACTGTGCACTGCTTAAAAAATAAACTGATAAAACAGTTATCATTTTATTTTGTTTGTTTCTTCAAGTTCTATCTAGTGCCAACAGCTTTTCATACAAAGAAGAAGAAAAAGTTTTTTTTTTTTTTAGGAAAAATCTTTAAATGAAATTATCTTTCAACATGACAACCAATGAAAGTTTTTCTTTCTGTTCATTTCAAGTCAAAAGATTCTTTTCTCAAACCAAGGCTTTCATCATCATTGGATCATCATCGTTTAAAAAAAAAACCTCCTGTGTGTGTGTGTGCGCGCTTAGGGAAGAAAAACTTTTCTAACGTGAGACCAATAAAAATTTGTCAAAATATTCTTGTGGCTTTTTTCTTTAAAAACTTTAACCTCGATTTCAGAGTTGGAAACATTTTTTGTAGAAAGAGATGAATCAAATAATGATAATAACATGGAATCATCTTTAGAAAACAAAGAGAGAGTACTTGAACACGATGTTTCACAAAAACGATAAAGAATCGCTTTAGGCGCTTAGCAAATAGCTTTTTTTCTTGTTTAAATAATCGGCAACATATAAATCATCATCATTTACGTGTTTTATTGAATTTTTTTTTTCGCTCTAGAATTTTGCGAGTATTTTATCTGTTTGGTTAGCCCCAATCAATGAAAAAAATGTTTAACAAAAAAAGAAAAGAAATAGTTTGTTGTTGTTTTCTTTCCATCGTATTACTATTACTTTCAGTATTTTCTGAATTCTGGTTTTTGTTGTCAGAAATTAAATTGATCGCTCCAAAGACCCTAAACATTTTGCAAAGAGAACCTCTAGCTGGACCAACAACAACGTTCAACCTTGCTAGTCAAATTTTTTTAGTAGTTGTTGTTTTTGGTTTTGGTGTTTGTTGGTTGGTTGTTGTTCCACATCTATTTATTGGTTTTGACAAACAGAATTAAATCATTTATGTGTTTCTCTAGCTGTCTGTCTGTGTGTGTGTTTGGGTTAAAAAAAAACCCACCAAACACACACACACACACACACTAGAATGAAAAACAGAACTATATGTTCAGAATTTTTAATGAGAGTTGTTTGGAAAATTTTTTCCAAACTACTATGGTACCGGTTAGATTGTTAGGAGAATGATGAATCAATTTGTATGTGTTTCTCTATTTTAATTTGTGTACAAATCGTATTATTATTTGTTTGTTTGTGGTTTTGTTTGTGTGTTCCTGTGTTTTTGGGTGGTTTTTTTCTTTGTCAAAATGTGTCAAGTTTCATTGCAATCATTCGATATCAAACAGAATGAATGAAACTTTTTTCTCTCACTGGAATTTTGGGTTAATTTAACAAACACACACACAGCCTAAAGAAATTTAATCTAATTTTTGTTTTTTCGAAAAAAAATCAGGATCGGCTCAAGCTCGTGCCGGACCGAATGCCCAGCAATTATGTAAGAACAACAAACGAACCATGTTCCCACACGAGGAGTACTGCGACTACTATTACGAATGTATCAATGGCGAAGCGGTCGTTCAAACATGTCCCAATGGTTTGGCCTTCGCTGGACAACAAAAAGGTTTAGCCAGCAATTGTGACTATCCACATCGTGTCGGCTGTCCAGATGGCTCTCGGGTGATGGGACGTAAGTACTTTCCCGGGTGATCCATTCAAAAAACAAAGCAAAACTACTGGTTAGACAGCTAACCAGCTTGAAAAAAAAGAACAATTTATCAAACAAGAGGCAGAAGAGTTTTTTTTTTAGCAAAAAATCGAAAATTTTGAAATATTCCAGGGCTTATTATTTGAACTAAAAAAAAAAACTTTTAAAACTTATAACAAGCTAGCAACATTTTTTTTTTTTTTAATTCTTTTTTAATTTATTCAAAGTCTTCAATCTATCAAAAAACAAGCTTTAAAGTTTTTCCTATCCTAGAGTGTTTCACTTAGAGATGAACACCAATGAGACAGATGATGATGAGATGGAAATCTAAAAATAAATATTTGTCAAATTAAAATTCAAATTTCTTCCTCGGAGAAAAAAATACATAATAATAATATAAGCTGAGAAGATTAAAAAAATTCCATTTCTATTATTGCAATTTGAATGATAATTTTTTTTTCTCCAATTTTTTCCCGTTCTATTCAATTGTTTCATCAATGGAATGGTTTGGAATTTTGGCCATTGAAGAGCAACCAATTTCAATTGAAAACTGCCATTGGCAATATGGAGTGTTTCCGCATGCCACTTCGTGTACCCGTTACTGGCATTGCTGGAATGGAACGGCAACCATTCAACAATGTCCCTTCTCGTTGTTGTACAATGATGCGGTTCATGCCTGCGATTGGCCCGATAACGTACCAGATTGTCAAAAGCATCGTAAGTTTGTTGTTTTTTTTTTTTCGAAAAAATAGTTGAAAGTTGATTTGAATTTTTTCAAATTTTTTTTTTAGCAATTTGCAAAGACACACCAAACGGAGCTGTACCAATCGAGAAGAGTTGTGTTCGTTATTGGCTTTGCGTTGGTGGCTATCCTCGTTTGCAGCGCTGTCCAGCCGGTTTGGCGTTGAACACCAACACTTTGAAATGTGAACTGGCTCAAACCGTTCCAGGCTGGTAAGTCAGAGTTTGCAGTTTAATTATTTGTTTGTTGTTTTTTTTTGTTCTGAATTTTTTCTGTGTGTGAGAAATTTCATAATGCAAGAGAAATGCTAGGGAAAAAAAATCTCCGAATATTAAAATGAGATTTTTTTTTTGAAAAACAAAAATTTAATTTTAAAGTTTCACTTGAAGAACCGCTTGTCAGATTGTCAAAGTTTTGGTTTAAATTTTTCTGTTTATCGTCTTTATTAACATCAAAACAGCCAAACGAAGAAGCAGAAAAACGAGAGAGAAAAAACTAAAATTGTCAAGTTTTCGTGTGATGTTTGAAATTTTCAAAAAAAAGCGTAAACGTAGACCAAAGAAGAAAACTAAGAAATAGAAAATCAAGAATGAAACAGTTATGAAATGAACATGGTTTCTTTCTAAGGGGAAGCAAACAACAACTTTTTTTCTCTACTAAAAAAAAGTTGTAAGGTACTTACAAGAGATGTTGGTTGCTTGGTTGGTGTGTCAGATAAAAACACCACAAACAGAAAATTTACATAAATTCCGAGCAATAAATAATGATCGGTGCATGAAATGGTAGTTTCAATTCAGAGCATTGGAAATTTCTTTCAGTTAAGTTTTCCCGAAAGTTTGAACTGAGAGGTTTGAAACAAAAAAAGTACATTGAATTAAATGAATGAGCAAAACTTTTGATTAATTGACTTAATTTATTTCTTTGATTAATATGGAGAAGCTTAGATTTTTTTTTTCTCCTGGTTTATGTGAAAGTCAATAAGTAATCCAAAGAAAGAATCCAAACGTGAACTACCACCTCAACTAACTCAAGGATTCAATTAATTTGGATTTTTTCCTTGAAAATTATAAAACTTTTCCTACATTTTCTTTTCGACTTGCTTGTAAAACCCATTCTAGCAAGAGGAAAATCATGAAGAATATCTGATTGATGGATTGATTGATGCGAATGTGTGTGTCGTTCCCAGAGACCCAGCGAGAGCAAAAGAAAAGTTAGGCTCTTGATTTCTAGTGAATTCAACAGACTACAATAGATCATATTTGAATCAATATTAAATTGACTGTGGTTTTTTTTTTGATCTTGCTAGAAACTTGAAAAGTAACCAAAAATCAAGTCTTGTTGTTGTTTAAAAACCGTTATTCTCTTTTCTTCTAGATCATTCGCTTAGTTTTAAATACAAAAAGAGAGAGAGAGTTTATCATTTGACTTTTTGTTTTCTATTGAAAAGATCTTTAAATCTTTCAACATTTATTTGAAGATTATTTGGTTTGGCTGTTGTTTTCTAGCTCATTTTTCTTAAAAAAAAAAAACAAGCAGCCATGGCGTTTTCATGGATTGGAAAATTAAAAGGCCTGTCCATATTAAGAGGACCGAGACCAATAACACCAACCGCCATTTCAAAACACTAATCCAGAATACAAAATAAAAAAGAATTAGTTTTGTTGTTCCATTAAAAAATCTGATTTGCTGGGTTCTCGAATGAAGTTTTCCATCTAATGTTCTAATGTTGTTGACTTGACTTTTGTTTTTCAAACAATCCTAAAAAATCTTACAAATAGACAAAACTTGGCAAGCATTTAATTAGATTAAACTGATGTTTAATAATTCAATGTTATAGTGGTGAACTGTTTCTCTAGTTTGCCTAGAACCAAAGACCATGCAAGAGCGGCTTTGAAGTAAATTTACAGTTTTTTTTTGACTTAAGATTTTAGTTCCTTAAATTGGATCAATACTAGGGATGGACCAAAGACAGGAGAAGGCACCACTCGGAAGACACATTAAAAAAAAGCATGTTCTTGTTTGTTGTTTTTTTTTCCTCTGGTTCCAAACAAATTAAGTCAAAGTTAATGAGACTTTTGAGTCGTTTTAGTTTCAAGTAAACCAAATTGAAGAAGAAAAAATTTTTCTAGCAATGAAACGAGAACAAAGATTGTTCGAATATCGCTTCCTAATTTTTTTTTTGTTTCAAAATTTTCAAAGCTATCGTTTTTTCCAACATTGCTTCATTCAAATAATTGATTTCTTCGATTTCAAATTCTTCCGATAAAAAACCCTGTTCTCTGGTTCTAACATTCAAACTGATTTTCTTCTCTTGATTTTTTTGTTTAGTAGAAAATTTTTCGAGAAACAGAATCTTAAAGTTTCATGTGTTGTTTATGAGAACCAAGTTAGAATAGATCAAATGAATGAGAGATATAAAGTGTTGAAGAGTTTTCGAGAGCGAGCGGGAAATAGGCAAACACACACACACACACACCAACACTGACAAATTGAACAAGAGATTTCCATTGACTCGAAAAAAAAAAAATCACTGTGAAATCAAAGAAAGATAGCTGGTGTTTTATCACCCGAGAAAAACACATTCTCAACCTTTCTTTTGAACCAAAAAAAAGTTTAAAATCGATGAATTTTAAGATGTTTCTTTTGGTTTTTTTTTCAGAAAAAAAAATCGAACCATTTTTGGAGGCATATAATTTATATTCCAATTGGCACCTTTTTTTTAAAAAAAAAAAAGATTCGTTGTGTTTTTTTTTCAAAGTTCTAGTTCCATCAATTACTAGGAAATTACAGGGTTCCATCCCAAAATTGATTCACAAAAGAAAAAATCGTTTCTCAACATTCTCAACATTTCAGTTGTTCTAGGAGGTTTTTTTTTTTGTTGGGAAATTGATCTGATCTAAACATCAAATCAATCAATGAACTATCTAGTTTTTGATTCAAATGAAATGAATATGAAAATCATTCTATTGTTTTTGGTTTTTTTTTTTTTTACAAAAATCCAAAAAGTATTCGACTTTACAGCTAGAAGATTTTTAGAAATTTTTTTGATTTAAAAACAAAGAGAAAAATTTATTTGGTTTGAATCTTTTTTTTTTTGGTGAGAATCAATCTAACAATGAAAAATCTATCTTCAGTTTTTGATTCAGAAAACTTTTCTAGTTTTACTCTAAGAGCCAACACATTCAGAATTCATTGATTCATTCGTCCATCCAATTCATTCATCCATCTATTTGGGTAGAAAAACACATGACTAATACACACGAATCTCAAATAGGAAAAACAAAAATAGAAAGAACTGAAGGAAAAAAGGTTCAGCTCATTAGAAAACTTTTTGATTCGAGTCACATTTGTTTTGTCACCAATTTGTCAATGGTGTTTGAATTTTCTTTTCCTAGTGTGTGGCTGCTTTTCTTTTTGAAAGCTTTTTGGCTTGCTTGTTTCACCAAAAAAAAACAACGAGAAGAATGTAAAACTTGGTTTTGTTGCAAATAAATATTTTCTCTAAAGCTAGATGTTGAATGAATGGAAAAAATAGAAAGGAGAAACAAACAAGTTCAATCCACTGAACAGATATAATGGAATAGAATTTCCATTTTCAGTAAAGAATTTCGCCTGTGTGTGTGTGTGTGTGTCATGGTGAGCCAATAAATCACCAATTACCAACAAAGTGTTAATTTTTTCTTCTGGTCAGCGTTTTTTTTTTTTTTCTCCTCGGCCATTACGATTCAAAAAAATACACAATGAAATTATGAATTTAAGTTTGGTTTTTTTTTTCGCTATTTTCAAGATTTTTAGAATTTTTTTTTCAAGGAAAAAAATTAATTTCTTTTCTTTACCAGTGAACCACCACCAACCACTCCAAGTCCCGATGATGATGAAGAAGCTCCAAGTGGCGGCGGCGGTGGTGGCGGAAATAAGCCTAGCGGTGGTGGTGGCGGTGATTCATCACTGGGTTCCATCACCAATTCTCGTCCACCACAGTCTGGACCATTGCCACAACAATTCCGGCCATCTCAACCCGGCGTTCGTTTGGTTGGTTAAAGACCATGAAGAACCAAGAAGAGAAAAAAAAAGAGAAAGACAACCAAATAGC
The DNA here is from genome assembly GCA_034190945.1 of Octodonta nipae. Classification (NCBI taxonomy): domain Eukaryota; kingdom Metazoa; phylum Arthropoda; class Insecta; order Coleoptera; family Chrysomelidae; genus Octodonta; species Octodonta nipae. The sequence goes on along the minus strand of JAVLUE010000094.1, from coordinate 55,128 downwards.
CGTGTTTTCTATTATAAAACATTTTGATGAATCAAACAAACAAACAAAAAAAAACCAATCATAGAATCATTTTAGACTGTATGATGTCCGGTCATTCGATTGACCACATCTTATTGTGTTTTTTTGTCATCCTTTTCATTGTCATCATTCTCATCACTCTCATCACCATTATCATCATTCTCATCTCGATGATCATCATCCTCATTGGCGTCTCAATAATCGATAGTATCGTAGATTAATCAACCTTAATGAGACTGAAATTCATTTCCCGAAATAGCAGAAAAATATCCAGAATTCTGTTTTAAAAATAATTTCAATTAATTTCTTTTATTAAAAAAAAATCTTGTATTTAATTAAAAAAAAATATTTTTTTTTTTTTTTTTCTCTGTCACAACTATCGATTATTGAAACAAAATGAATAACTTTACCGTATTATTAATAATTAATAAAATAAAATATCCATCCCCTCAGTATGGTACTGTTAGAAAAATTTTTTTACAAACTAAAAAAAAAAATACCGAAACCGTTTAGAACTGAACTGATGGAGACTGACACATTAATATTTTTGGAAGCCTAGAAATAGATAAATAAACCGTTATGCTGACAAATTTTGATACCAAAAGACACACGCACCAGCGAGTGGAAAAGAAGCGTTATTTATCGATTTTTTTTTCTCTGATAACACCTGAATTTTGTTTTTAAAAAGAATTGAAAATGAATTTCAATTTAAAAGAAAAAATCGATGAATGTTTGCCAAGGAAGATAACTCCAGACTGAGAAATGTAATGGACAGTCCAGTGTGAAAATAGTCTTACAATGTTTTCAATCACAGAAAAATTTTGAAGCTTCCTTCAAAAAACTATGATTGAGTGTTTTTAGTTGGAAAAAAAAAATTTAAATTTTTTTGATATAAAATTTAAAGAATGTCTGATAGAGAAATGAAAGGAACCAAGAAACAGAACCAAGGAAACCAGTCAAATGAACCAGAAGATATAGAAAAGAAAGAATGTCAAATGTAATCTTTTTAAATAACTTTTATATTAATCAATTTTTCGGGTTCTAGCTCTGAAAGAAGTGAAGAGCTGAAACTTGTACAATGTGGTTGTTTTGTGATGAGTGGACAAACTTCAAATTTTCTTTCAAGAGATCTACGGCAAAAATATTTTAATGTAATAAACGGCATGGAAGAAAAAATGATAGAACTTTCCGGGTCACTTTGCTTTGTCGATTGATTTTTTTCAAATCTTTCCCTAAATCTTATTCGTTCTATTCGATGTGAATGACAGAATCGATTATTATCATCGATATATCAATATCAATCGTTTTGCCATCTCAAAAAAAAAAAAACATTATGATTTGAAAGGATGTTCTCATTCGAAAATTATCATCAGATAATTTATCAAATAAGATGATCTTTTAGAAAGAAAAAAAGAGAGAGAGAGAAAAAAAAATGAAGAAGCTGACCTCTTCAAATACCAGCTGTCCAGTTTTGGACTTTGATTTTTTTTGTGACAAGTGATCCAGAAACAATCACGTTTTTTCTTTTTTAAAACTCACTTTGAAAACATTAACATAAAAGTCTGAGCCCTTTTTTGCCTATGAACCAAGATTCTTGTTGAACCGGTTTGTATTCAACATGAAACTCCACTAAAACAATGAAACAATTTTTATTCTTTATTTTTTGAAACAAAATAACCGAATTAAAATTATCTCAGAAAAAAAGTCTTTAATATTCCAACAAAAAAAAAAAAAGAGAGCAAAAATATTAATTATAAATTTAAATTAAAACAAAAATAAAATTTAATTTTAATTTTAAATTAAAATTCAACAAAGAATCATTTTTGGTTTACAATTGATTTTATTTAAACATTCAAAGCTAGACCCTGAGTTACAATCAAAGAACTTTCTTGGAATCTCTTTGAATTTATTATGATGATGATGACATATCATCATCATAATAATAATGAAAATTATCTTCATCTCATGATAAAGCAAATCTCGTTTTTCCAGTTGTTTCAGTCTGTTTTTTTTATATTATAGAAAACGAACAAGAAACATCATTCAAGACAATGCAATGAATTTTTTGGTAATGTTTCTGCACTAAAATATCTTTCTCTTTTGGTTCAGTTTCGAAACAGAGTTTTGGCCCATGGTTCCACACACCAGTGGACAGTAAATCATTTTGGTTCGGTTGAGTTGATTGGTGTAATTGTTGCTACAACCAAGAGAAAAGATAACCCAAAACCAAACAGACTTGTTATGAAGATGAATAAAACAATGGACCATAATAACACCACCAAAATACACAGAGCCCATTTATTATTATCATTGCATTGTATTATGGTTGTTATGAAAAAATAAAATATTTACAATTACAAAACAGTTTCAGTAGATACAGTTCAGTAGATAACACACACACACACACACACACAACCCTACCATACAAACACCATGAAAACATGGCTACTAGAGGGGAAAAATATATACCACTCTAGATACACAATTTTTGTGAATTTTCACGCTTTTAAATACTCGAATAGAGAATACTTTCATAGAGAACAAGGGAAATTTGTGTGTGTGTGTGTGTGTACGATAATATCATTTCAACACACGATGAATTTTTTTTCTCAGCTAAAACGAAGGGCAATTACATCAACTACATCTAGTAGCAAAAATGAATTAGCCGAATGGTGTTTGTGTGTGTAATAATGATGATAATAATGATGGGCTAAAATTTCATTGTAACAAAAACGAGAACAAAGACACACACACACACACAGAGATTGTTACAATTTGAATGATGATAACCGATTGAAGGCCGTTTTAGTTCATCCACAGTCAAGAAAAAAAAAATTCTGAAAATTTTTTGATCAGAAGCAGATTGGTCAAACGTAATTTTTTTGGGATAATTCATTGAATTAACTAATCAATCAATAAAAATTTGATTTGGTTCTCTAGTTCCTTGGTGGCTTGATGTGTGTGTGGGAACAGATTCTTGGTTCAAAGTTGGATTCACTCTATAAAATCGATGAAATGCTTTCTTTTTTGTTTGTTCACTATGCGGATTCATTTTCAATGGAATGTTGATCCATCAAAAGTGATGATTATTGTTTGCTGAGAGTTTGTTTGAATAGTTTTTGTCATACTTGGGGTAGTGAGCGGCGGCGGCAATTTCGAATAATACAGTAATGACGAATAGAATATTAGTTTTTTTTTTTGTAAATATGTTTTCTTGTGTGGAGACTTGTGTAAAACGTTTGCCATGTTGAAAGCATTGTGCCATCAGATCACATTCACACCATAACTGTCTAATCATCATCATGATCATGATCATGATGATGGTGAACATTATCGTTGATTATTAATAATAATAATAAACCAAAACTATTGGTATTTTCTATGATGATGAAAAGTGCAAATAATATCAAGTGAATGGTGATTTACATATTTTATAAAGAGAATTGAGAAATCACACAGAATCACAGACTGTTGTTAGTTGATGATTTGTAAATAAAAAATTAAATAAATAAATAAATGCCTGAGCCAAACTATATAACTATATAGTGAAACCAGAATTCTAAATGGCCAACTGATTGAATTGTCTGATCGTTTCTGACTTTTCTGAATGACTTTAAAGAAAGTATCTCGGATGATGTTCAAGTTTTACTAAGGAAAAAAAAAATTGTCCACAAACAAAGCAAAATTTTTGTCTCATCATCATCATATTGTCTTAATATGGACGGCGTGAATCTTGGAACAGATGACACGCAGGCAAAGAAATTACAGCAAAATTTCGAGGCTTCAGTAAATAATAGATAGATTGGCATAAAATAATTTTCATTTATTTAACATTATCATTATCATTTTTTTTTCTATGATGATGATCATTATACATCAATGATGATTATGATGATGAGAAGAATCATAATAATGGAAATGAATCCAAATTTTTTTGTTTTCTGGTGACATGTAAAATACATTAAAGAAATTCATTCAAATATATTCTAGTTCATTCATTTTGGTTGATGATAGATTTTCTGGTGTTTTTTTTCTATGCTGTTGGGTTGTTTAAGGCCTAAAAAAAAAAAACGTTAGGCCAACGTTAGCTAAGCCACTGTACAGTGGTGGTGGTGAAGTTCATAGTGGAATAATCGGCTAAACGTATTAAACTTCATCCTCTTCATTCAAAGTGGTCAAAGCGGCTATCGAGATCTGAGAGCTTGGGCTTGATTGGACATTGTTGTTGTTGTTGGAGCCATGTTGTTTGTTGTTGTTAGGTGTGTTGACTATCTGAACTCGTTTCGCTTGTTTTTGATGCGAAATTGGTTCGGTAATGTTGGCGTAAGCTTCGACAAACCTGGGCAGGCCATCCTCTTTTTTGGTCGGATGGCTGTTAGTGGGAGTGGTGGCGTAGACAAATGTCGATGATGCCAACAAACCACTGCCGGGACTCTGTTCGAATGTATACTGCCCGCCAGCCGGTGAATCAACATTGAACGAAGCCAGAGGTAAGGCACATATGGTATTATCATCATGGCCAACATCAACTTTAGAATATTCGATCGGTGTGAAGCTTATCTGATACGATGTTGTGATGCCATCATGTTGAGCCATCGTTCCATCAACACCGTTTCCTTCACCAGTATCCAAACTCAACGATTGAATAGTTTCCAAGGTTTCCGGTAATAGATGAACATTGGTGATCTTTCCATAAGAAACAATAGAAAGAGAGAAAGTTTTTAATTAATTTTTTTTTCTTTCTGTAATTCAAATTAATTGAAACTATTATTCTGGTCCTTTTTTTTCCATCGTTGAATTAATGGATACCGATTAAGCTTTTACTCTTTTTTTAGATATTATTTGATTTAATGGTTAATATATTTATAACAACAACCAGAAAAAAAAATAAGAACCAGAGAAGTGGAGAAAAAATCCACTTAATTATTTTTTATTTATTATTATTATTTTCCTTATTCTGGTTCATCATTCGAGAGTCGCATCAGTTGGTCTTCTTTGGCTAAAAAATAAACAATAATTTCAGAGAAAAATTTTTTACATCAGTACTGTGGAAATCAGCAACCAATAAGGCCCTTTAACCCAGAACCAAGAAGAAACCAGAATCAAGAAAACCAAAACTAGAAAATACTGAATACGAATGGAAAAAAAAACCAAGAGAACAACTGTTAGTGTGAAGTGGAATGTGAAAGACGGGAGGAATGTGTTCTCAAGCTATACAAGTTTGTGTGTACGATGGGTTAACAACAACAAAAAACTTCCATTGAGTAATAATGTGCTAGAGTTTGTTGTTGTTGTTGGTTGGTTCATTTGTTGTTCATTGGCATCACCATTAAAAAAACGTCGAGAAAATTCTGATTCACTTTTTTCGTTCTCGACCCAGAAGATAAGTGAATTTATTTACAGAGAAAAATTATATTAACCCACATTTACCAGTAAATTTATAGTGATTATCGTTGTGTTGTGTACATTAACAAAAGAGCGATTTTTTTCTATCTCTCGACTATTTAATATAATTGCTTTGGAAGTAATATTCAATTTAACTAGTAAACGACTTTCGTTTCAGTTCTCTCTGTTGCTGTTGGATGGTGATGGTTCTTCTTCTTATTAACATTATATTCGAAGTAGCAAAAGAAAAAAATCAATAAACAATCAATGGAGTTTTTTTTTTTGAAGAAGAAGACGACCCGAATTCTAGACCGATAGAAAATCACATTCATGCAACCCATTCATAGCACTCTGATTTTTTCCATAAAAAAAATCAAGCCATTTAGACCTAGAAAGAAGAGAGACCACCAAATTCAAAGTGAATAAAGTTTTTTGAATAATTGTGAAAAGTACCGTTAATCAAGCAAAGAAGCCTGAAGCAGATTTTTTTTTAAAGGAATGGTGGGTCATCAACAAGCACACATAGTCTTATTAATCAAGTTTGACTTGATCTATTAGAGTTGGTTGGTTGAATTTTTTTTTTAGTGATGTGTCGCTGTGTTTATTCAAGCCGAATCATTTATTTATTTATCTCGATGGGTTTTCATCATCAATGATGTTCCATTTAGATGTGTTACACCATTAAAGGGTTTGAAACGTTTTGGGTTCAAGGCAAATCTGAATAGAAAGACTTTTTCTTTAACACAACGACCAACACAACCAAGTGGTAGGAGAAGGATTCATTTAATTATTCATTTCATTATTCTAAAGGCTTCACTCTTTAAGAAACATGAAATGGTGTTTCATAATTTTTTTTGTTGTTGTTGTTATCGTTTGTTTGTTAACCAGAATTTTCGTTTCTCTATTATCTCTTCTTGTTTGTTGGTTTAGGAGAAATAAAAAACTAGAACAGCCAACTTTTTCTTGAAATCTTTTTTGATAGAAAAAATCATTTCAATGAATAACAATCAAAGTGAAGAAATCAGTTGAAAAACCAAGAGAAAACTCTAAATTTATGTTGAGCAAAACGATAAAAAAACTTGAAACATTTTTTTTTTAAAAATTGAGCATTATTTTTCAAAAAGACATAGAAAAGCTTAAATTTTTTTCCCAGAGTTTTACGTCTTAAACAAGCCCAAAGTTAGCCTGGTTAGGACGTAAAACTCTAGTTTTTTTCTCTCTTCTCTTCTATGGTGCTCTGAAGCTTTTCTTCCATAGTAAAAAAATCTTCTACAAAAAGATTAATTAATTTGATTGACGAGAACAATCAGCAAGATTTTTTTTTTTTTTAAAATAACGGCAGTGAAGCCAACTTGAAGGAGCTTTTATTCAATGCTTCTCAGAGCTTCTTCCATAGCTTTTTTTTCAAATTTCTAAAAAAAAAACTAACTAGCTAGAGAGCTTAGAAAAAAGAATCGGTAATACTTGAAACCTAATAAAGCCTTTAAAAAAATTGAGCGAAGCAAAATTATAATTAAGATTGTCGCCCAAATGGGAAACAATGAGGTGATGTTCTCAACAGGAGAGATCCAAGAGCTGAATTTTCATACTGATACTTCATGATGAATGAATTCAAATGCTAGGAAACAGAATCCAAAAAGTTGAAAGAGAACAAAAACTAGGCAACATTTAACATTAGCAAGTCAAATTGACTAGAAAAAAATGTAACCCCTGAAACCAGGAGAGAAAGAGACTTTTGAAAACAAAAATCTGCTTCTTTGTTTTTAAGCTTAAGTTTTGCTTCTTCTTCTTCTTCTTCTTTCTCATCTCATTTTCTGTTGTTCCAATCAAGTTTCAATGGGAACCCAATTTCAAATCAACTAACAAATGAACAAACTACAATATATCAAACCCACCAGAATGAGAGCACCAAATGAATCGGAAAAAAGAAAACTAGAAAAAGAAAATTCATTAATTAAACATCGATGAATTTAATGTGGAAACACACATAGTGAGACACAGAAATGAGTAGAAGGGTATTAAGTTCCAAGACCCGATCCAAAGAACACCCACCTACCAGACCACTCACCTACACACACACAGACAAAGTATCCTAGTACCTAGTTTGACAATGGAGCAACGAGAGAAGAAAAAAACGCACTAAAAACATCTATCTTTGTTTTGTTTTGAGTATCTAAATTCTTATTCAAACTTTTCTAACACCAGTTCTCTGCATGCATGAATCAAAATGAATGCCTTCAATGAATAAATGAACCAACGAATGTTCAAACGAATTAATGAATGAGAATGAACCTTCTCGGGAACAATCAATTTCTTTTCGTTCTCGGGTTCTTCTCGGGTTCACCGGGAAAAACAAAAAAAAAAATCTCTAAATAAAAAACTTTGAAGAAAAGAAAAAAAACCAGAAAAGAAATGAAGAAAAATTCTTCAAATGAAAATAATGAACTTCGAGAATCCGAGAGTGAAAAAAAACCCCGAAAGAAACCCAAACTTTTGACAGCCAAAAACATTGAGAAACGAAAAAATAATTTTTTTTTCTTTAAATAATGAAAAACTTTTCTGCTGCTACTACTTTTCTTTGTTTTTTCTTAGGTTTTTCTTGATTGAAATTAGAATAGTAATAGTAATAGGGTTTGAAATAGTTGGGACCTAGTGTGTTGTCTAGACACACACACAAACACACAGGAATTATTTAGATTTTAGGTTTCTTCTTCAAGAACAAAACTCTCATCATCAATATTTATTGGAAAATCAATGGAAAGGGAATATTTAAAAGTTTCTAACGTGGCTAATGGATGATTAAATTGGGTTAACACTTCTGGGTTCAACCAGAAAAAGTTTTTTGAACTGTTAAGAACAAAGTTTAGTTAGGAAGTTCAAAAATCAATTGACTGTGAACATATTTGAGAAAAACAATGTGAATCAATGTTACACCGAATGTTTTATTCATCAACACCGGTTTATTGAGAATGATTTCGAAATCGATTTTGGTTACCTGTTGATGGGACAGAACGTATTGCATCTTTTCATAGGTATTCAAATCACAATTGGCAATGTTCAGGCTGTTGAATGTTGTTGAACCGTTTGTCTCTCGTGACAAGGGACTCAGGTCTATGGTTTGGCCAACGACAGTGGTGGTGGCGTTGGTCGCTGTCAGTTCATAAGGGAACATCGCTGTTTCTCTTCCACCACCACCACCGCCAACGCTTCCGCCACCGACACTGCCACCCGTACTATCGAACGAACTTTCCCCGAAAGAGTTGGTAGAGGTTGGCGATTGAATGGTAGCGAATTGATAGCCAGATTTTTTTTGACCAAAACCACCATCCTTCCCCAATGAATCTGGTTTGATAGTTTAATTGGAAAAAAAAATTAGTTTTCTATCTTGTTCCATAAAGTTCCAGAGTTTATCATCAAACAAGATACATACATTTTGAATGATGATGTTGTTTTATTGGCTGATGGTGATGTTGATGGAAATTTTCCACCACCAATCGACTCATCGGATCATAGTGATGGATCATGGATGGATCAACCATCGTATTCGTTGTGGCCATCGATGTTGTTGTCGATGATGAAGTCGATGATGATGATTGAGCACCACCATTGCCGCCGATGCCGCCGCAACCAACAACCACAGCTCCGGTGTTAGATTAATCGATCGACAATGCAGGCTGCCAGGAAGAAAAGCATCCTCCTTCATTAGATAAGAGGATGCAGCCGGGCTGGAGAATCGTGTGGTGGAATCATTTAAGGTGGTCGAATGATTTGATGATGTAAAATTACCATCGGTTAGAGCCATGCTCCCGCTGCCACCATCAACATCAACATCATCATGATAATGGTGGTGATGATGGTGTTGTTGATGATTGTGGAGACATTGTAAGGCGGCAGCCGCAGCCGCTGCCGCACTGCTGGATGCATCATCATTCAACAATGTCATGTCAGTATAATCGATGGTGGAACAATATTTCTTCGTTTCACATCTCATCGAGTCAATTAATCTTGTTTGGTCACCACTAACAATACCACCAATGCCATGGTGATTCTCTGAAGTAAAACAGACATTCATTTTTTGGGCGCCATTCAATTTTTTCTCATTCTCATTGTGGACGCCATCACTAAAAATGTTTTGTTGTCCGGATCTGTCTAGTCCCTGCTGTTGTTGTTGTTGTTGTGAATGGCTTTGGCTCTTCTTTTTTTGACAATAGATAATGGCCGAAGTAGCCAACATTGTGGTCAGCAAAAAAACTAGCCCAAAAAATATGATCAAATACATGGTCCAAGAATCATCGATACCGGCAATGATTTTATTCCCGATCACCACAAACCCGCCATTCAATTTTTGCTCATCAGCCGAAGCGTACACTGCTTTATTGTGAACTCCTCCGCCACCCTGCTCCAAAACGACCACTGTGCTCTGTTGTTGTTGTTGTTGATGATGTTTCTGGACACTTTCGTCCCATGAAAGTGTTCTAATGGTAAGATAGCGACTTTTTTGGCTTGCGCCCAACCGATTTCTCGATGTCAAACGAATCCGATAGTGTTGGCTAGGCTCCAGATTAGACAATAATTGATGGTTGACAGTAATGTTGGCAATGTTCTGGTCAGTGGCCAAACCATCATAATACTTTTGGTTTTCGATTTCTTCTTCTTGTTCTTCTAGTTGCTCATCGTCGTCGTTTTCATCTCTTCTATTATCAAATTTTTCGAATCATTTTCGATAAATTTTTTATTTTTGGCTGATTGCTGATTTTGATTAAGGCGGCACAATTGTAGTTGAAAGGTCTGCTCATGGCCATAATCGAATCCCGGCTCCCAAACCAAAACCATCGAATCGTGCGTCACATTGAAGGCTTTCAATTGTCTGACCGGCTCGGGAATATCTAATACACGGAATATGAATATGTTGCAAAAAAAAAAACAAACAATTCTAGGACCATAAAATATTTACTAACTTTTAGGGACCAATTGGAATGAGGCCTGGTCGACACCTAACCCATTGTAGGCTAGGCACATATAATGACGTTGATAATCGTCATTTTGGACACCTCGAATAATAAGCTCGCTGATGAAAACTTCTTTCATTTCCGTTGATGATGGAACAACATCATTGTTCATGGAGTTTTCATCATTGATAAACATTGTTTTTGTTGATGATTCTGGTAAATGATGCGTCCCTAAACTTCTATTCTTCACAATAACTGTGAATTTATTATTGTTATTCTCATTGTGTTGTTGTCCATTATAATGGGCATTATGTTCATTAAATATAAATTTTTTATCACCATTCGGTTGGCCAACCGTCCAATTGACATTGGCTCGAGGATTTCCGATTGTCGAGCAGAGAAACTTGACCAATGGAGTGCCAACATCGGCGGCAATTTTACGCAAAAATTTCCTGGTAACTATTCGGGGCCGATGACGAACTGTTACGGAAATTTTTTTACTATCATTCGGTGTGTGACAGGAATAGATTCCCGAATCAAGATAAGAAACTTGATTGATGGTCAACTCGGATAGAATCAATCGATGACCACCATCACCATCATCATCATCGTTCTGTTCATGTTTCACAGTGGTTTGTGAAACATTGACACGTGACCAATTGAATTGATTGGAAACATCTTGGTCTTGTTGATCAACCAGGAAGAAATCACTGTTCAAAAAATGATTCGTCATTGGTGATGACGATGAAGATGGCTGCCAATGAGGATGACCATCATCACTTCTATGAACAGGAAACAGATGAATCTGATGATGAGAGTGACGTGAATGGATGGATGAGGTTGGATGATGGATCGAAAATGATTTTCGTTCATCTTCATCACCACTTTCGTCGTCGATGAGAAGCTCCGAGGAGGAGTGTTCGGTGAGGATAGTCTTGTACAGAAACTGCTTGTTCCATTTGACGTTGATCGATGGATCGGATGAGACCAGGCATTGAATGCGGAAAAATCTGTCGTCCTCCTTGATCAAAACTGGTTCGTTTGGCTGTTGTTGTTGTTGTTTCGGAACCAGCCGACTCTCCGAAGAGAACAGCTCAATCGAGTTGATTGTCGAGACGACTATCAAAACGAAAACAATTTAAAAGTTTTCGGGAAAAAAACCTGGTTTTTCACATTTTTAGAGAACACTCACATTTGACCAAAAGTCTGATGAAAAGAAGTGAATCACCTAGTGCATTGCTCACTCGAGCCACGTACAGGCCGGCATCATTTTTCGTGACATTTTGAATGTTAAACACGATGGTTTGCTTTTCCATTGTCCAGCTCCAATGGCGCGGGGGTCGTTCCAGAAACCAGGAAATATTCTCTGATGTATCACGATCATCATCATTGATGGCCAAATCGTTCATGAACAATGTCATTGGATCGTTGCTATCCAATGTCAAATAATTGTTTTGTTTTGATTGTTTTTGATGGTTAATCAATGAATAAACTCCCGAAGACTCCAGAACGTTTGTTTTCAAATTTTTTCTGCTATTTTTTGTGGCCATGGTTTCTTTAACCCGATTGAACACTAAATTATCGACAATCGGATTGGCCCGTACCGCAATGCTAAGCTGATGGCTTTCATGTTCATTAAGCTCGACATAGTTTACCAAGTTATTGAACTTTGGTTTATCTGCATACGCGGTTATTATTATTATTTTCAATCATAAGAAAACGAATAAAAAAATTGATCGCATTAACATTTATTTATTTATTTTTTCAAATGAAACAGGCCTAGCTAGTTCCAGTTCGGTTTTTATTAAACCAACTATTAAAAGAAAACTTACATTGAACGCGAACTGTTCTATCAACACGAACCACTAGATTTGTTCCAAAAAATTTGAGCCCCCAAGTTTTTTCGAAACAGATTTTCGCCCCCCCACCGGTCCAAAATTGAAAAAAATGCATTAAAAAAAAAACTTTCCAAAAAGAAATCAATTACCGTGATTCGGTATCAACGAATTGGTTGCCATACAAGTCACTTCGGTTTGGTCGTCCTCTGGCTGGGCATTCACCACAAACATTATTCTTCCGATGATTGGTTTTGATACCAACACCAATCCCGGGTTTTGTTGGAAACTTTGGTTTTGGCTGTAGGATTTTTGTTGATTTTTTTGAGAAAATAAATCATTCTCCAGCTGATCGATGTGACATTCGGTATGATAGATGACACCTTGATTGTGATTGATATTGTTGTAAAAAAATCTCAACGATTGATTTATCATCTTGTTTTTGGACATCTCATTCGGTTTAATGGTGTTGTTGGTGGTGGTTGAAGATGAATCGATGAACGAGCTGATAGTTTGCATCTCCTCACACCCGATCGGCATCACTAGTATATCACGATTCTTCTCATCCATCTTCACACCATCCTTGATCATGGTGATGGTGGGACCGGGATTACTCAAACCCGATTGACATTCAATTTTAAGCTAAAAACAAAAAGATAATCAGAGGTGTATCTAGAGGATTGATGCTGGTGTGTGTCTAGGCTCTGTCTCGAATTACGAATCGATCAACATGATCAAAATAAAACAATGAAATTACAGTGCAAACAAAATAAAATTATAAAAATACAAATAATTCGAATATTTTTTTTTCCATTATTCTCCTGTCCGTGTGTGTGTGTTTTTTCTGGTTTCAAAAAAATAATATTCTGAATAAGGCTGGTTGGTGGCTGGAGACAGCACAAATAATAATTGATAGTTTCGAATCGATAAAATACACCAAACAGATTGTGCCACCAGCACAATTGATTTGTATGGATTTTTTCTATATTTTTCCTTTGGTTCTCTCATTTGTTCGTATTTTTTATATATTCGATTTGAAATTTGGATTCGAGTTTTTTGGTTGTTTTGGTGATTGTCAAATTTGTCTGACTGCCTAACCGCCTGCCTGACTGTCTGTCTGCCGGAATTTCAATACCACCATTGAAATACAACAGTTTTGCTTTACAATTAGAGAGATTGTCTGAAACCAACAACCAAAATAGAAATAACAATTAGTTGGCAATAATATAATGGTTGAACAGGGAGAGAGAGAGAGAGAGAGACAAAGTACCAGAAAAAAATATCCAAATCCAAAAACTGAAACAGGACAAGCGTGACAGAATACCGATCCAAAAAAAAAAACTCTCAATTTCCAATGTTCCAGAAACTTTTTTTTTCTTCTTCAAATAAATTGACAATAAAATCGATTATTCTTCTCTCGCTTTGATTCGGTTTTCTGCTTGATTCTGCTTACCCGAAAAAAAAAAATGTTTGATAGTTTTTTTTTTGCTAATTTTTCGGGTTTATTCGGGAAAAATTTTCACCGGGAATAGTACTCCATCCGATCGAGATGATGATGCAAACTTTGAAAATGTTTCTTCCTGTTTATCATCCGCTGTTGTCCGTATTTTGTAATTTTTTTTTTTTTTCTTAGCTTCAAAACTTCACTCTTGATCTCGAGTTGAAAGCCAAAAAAGAATCAGAGATTAAAGAATCTGATCCGGTCCAATGTAAAAGGCATCTAATTAATAGTCTCTTGTTTTTGTTGGAACCCAATATGATTTTTTAATTTTGTTATTTTCTGGTTATTCTGGGATTTCTTTTTCTGGTGTAGAAACCAGTTTTTTCTTGTTGAACCAAAGCAAACACAAGATGCTCTATGCGAAAAGATGGATTCGGGTATTAATTCAATCTTTTCTCAACTACTAAAAACTGAACTTCTAAATAGAGCTAAGGCTTTTTTTATATGTTTGCTTTACTCTCAAACCCAGTGTAATAATCTACGGAAACTAAAGCTAATAATAAGAAAAATAAAACTCGACTATGATGACAAAAAAGAAAAGCTGGGACCTAACACCAAAAAAAAATAAATAAATAAAATAAATAAACCCAACAAAACCTAACAATAAAAGAAGAAGAAGAAAAAAAACATAAAATAATAATAATAAATTAATATCCAGACTAGTATTTAGGCCACTGGATTCCAAAGAGCCTAGCGCAAAAATTTTACTTAAAACAAATTAGCGAGCAAAACAACAAGAAAGAAAATGAAGCTAGAAATATAAAAATATCATTTATTCGGAATTAAAAAGCTTAGATTTTTTTTTTGTTGCTGTAATAATTTGCGAAAGAAAAATAAAAAACCTCGAGAAAACCAACCGGGTCCTGTTGGAATTCACATTGAATCCACATTATTTATTATTAAGTACCAAATTGATTCTATTCGAACAGAGTAAATTAAGAGAGTTGTTCCAAATTTTTGGCTCGTTGTTGGAACGTTGTTTAGTTGATTTTTTTTTTTTTTTTGTTATCAAACTTGACAAATGATGTTTAGCCTTTCTGTTTTGTTGGTGTTCGGGTGCCTAACTAACCAATTTGTTTCTTATTTAAATTATTGATAGCAATTATTGGCTCCAACACCAAACAAACAAACAGGCAAGCAAAGTGTTATTAATAACGAAAAAACAGTGGAAACATTGTTTATATATTATTATTGAGAGATTGCTCAATCAAAAATACAAAGGAAAAAAAAATCTTAAGATTGAGCTCGGCAAGAAGACTGAAACTGAAACCTGATCTCTCGAAAAACTTTGGCTATCATTTTTCTCTCATAGAAAATCATATTCTCTCTCTGTGATTTCTTTGAAATTGAATATCAAAGTTTCGAAAAAAAACCTTATTGTTATTAGTCGTTCGAATTTAAAAAAAAAACCTAGAAAACCTAGAAACTTAGGAGAATTCTAAGAAAAATGCCTGAAAGTTATTTGAGTTTTTCTCAAAATTCGAAATTTTTTTTTCGAAAAATCAATCAATGAACTACAGGATGATCGTTGTTAATTTTTTTTGCTGTGCTTCCCAATGTGATGTGTTGTTCTATTTAGGCTGCTCAGAAGAAACAAAAAAATTTAATCAGAAAAACATGATCGCGGTTGTTTTGGGAATTGTCCGTTTGTGTGTTTGGTTGGAAAACATTTAGCTCGGGTAAATATTATAAAAACTTTTTCCTTTTGTAGCGAGGGACTAGGAAGTTATGAATCTCTATTAGTTTCAATAGTAGAAAACAATAATAACACAATGCCGATATTATTATTTGACAACAACAATGGTGATGAAACACAAAAACTTTTCCATACTTTTCTAGATTTCGTGTTCTATTAGTTTGTTGGTGTTTATCTAAGCCAATACACACACACACACACACACACACAAACGATAACGGTATCATCATCATCAAAGCCAAATCAATGGTTCCAGTGTGTGTGTGTGTGTGTGTTTGTTGCTTGTCAAAATAGTAATTTTCCTTTTTTTAATAACATTATTTGTCGTGTAAATTGTTTTTTTCTCTTTCTCTGTTTGTTAGGGCCAAGATTCTAGGACTTAGAATAACTCGAAGCATTTGTTTGGGAAGCAAACATGGGATACAGTACAAACACAACGTGTGTGTGTGTGTGTGTGTGTGGGGATGGGTGTCATCATCAAACAAGATCATCATCATGAGGACAGAAATAGAACCTCAATAAATTTAAAAGTGAAAAACATTCTCTGTTCTTTTTGTTCTAGTTATGGTTGTTGTCTGACAAACTTACAGTTTCATTTTCTTTAATGAACTGAGAAAACGTGATGTTTAGCTGATCTGATGGAACTGTGGCGGTGGTAATGTTTTAATTTGTTCAACACAACAACCGTTGAAACAACAAATACGACGAGATCCAAAAACAGAAGAACGTGAGAACCCAAATCGTCGAAACGAGATTTTCGTCAAAAAAATGATTCGATGATGCACCAAAAATAAAAATAGGATTTTTCGTTCAGGAATCCATACATCGATTGGCCAAATGAAATGGAAAATAAATTAGAATTTAATTAATTAAATTGAATTTAAAAATTAAGAGTTTTAAAAGAAATTTTTCTAAAAAATTTGAAAAAACAAAATCAGAAGCCATGATTCTATTAAACGGAAAAGAAGATAATGGCTCAAAAATATTTTCTCAAGACAAAGAAGAAGAAGAAGAAGAAGAAGAAAAAAACTAAGAATTTTTTTTTTCTCATAGATAATGGAAAAATTCCTTGAAATGTTTGCTTTTTGTTTCAAAAAAAAAAAATCCATTAAAATATGGGCCTAGGGTTTCTTTGTTTCACATCTCTCTGAAAAAGATTTTTTATTTTTTGTTAATCAAACAAAAAGGCATTTTTAATGCTATTTTGGCTTCTGAAATTTACTAGAACATTGGAACAAATCAGAATCAACAACAAAACAAAAAACTTGGAAGAATTAAAATTAAAAATCTGTTTCTGGATCAGGAATAACACTGTAAAGAGATTTTTTTTTTCAAATTATCAACAGTAATAAATTTTTCATCATCTTGTTCAGATTCAAGACACAGACAGGCTGCGGTAGCAACCAAAAAGAGACCAAGAAAATGATAATAATAAAATGAAAAAGAAGAAAAAAAAATTGAAGAAATCTGAATACAAATATTTGAATTATTATCAAAGATATTTTAATGGATTGTTATCATCAATAAATCAAATTGTTTCATTATTCATTGGAACACAACTGAAAACTGTGGCTATCAATGGTATCTCTAAATGATGATGATAATGATGATCAAAATTATCATTTATCATTTTTTTCCCTTGTTCTTGGTTAGCGGCAAAGCCACCAAATCCAAGCCATTCACACACACACACACACTTGGCCTAGGCCAAGATTACAAACATCGCCGTAACATTGGTTTTTTTTCTTAAAAACTCGTTTGATGGTAATGAAAAACAAACCAATGAAGAAAATTTTTTTCAAAACAAGAGAAACAAGGAGAGCAGAGAAAATCAGGCGGAAAGAGAGAGAATAGCAATTTCAACAAATTGAAATATAAATCGATAAAACAAAATTGATGAAAAAACGTGAGTTTCAAAAGAAAAAACATGGTATTCTTTCATTTCGAATGCACCTCTCTCTCTCTCTCTCTCTCTCTCTCTCTCTCTCTCTCTCTCTTTCTCTAATAGCTCGGTTTGGGATTTATTCTCCAGCTCAACACGAATACGAAAGAATTAAACTTCCAAAATCGACCAGTTTCTTCTTTTCCATCTTCTCAATATGATTGGATTTTTCTCAGAATTTTTTCAGTTTTTTCTCTGATGGCTTGCTGTCGTTGAAACAATGAACAGCAAGAGAAAAAAAAACTATCAATAATTTATTGGAGCGTTTTTTTTTCAAAGAAAAAAATTTTGACAAGAAATTAAATTCAAATAGAGAAAGAAGCAGTTTGAGTGCATAAATTTTAAGAAAAATTTTCCAAATTGAAGAGCTTTGAATTTTTTTTGCTCTCTTTATTGGAACAACACTGGAACAACGAAAACAATAAAATATTTTCCTCTATTCTGTTCTGTCTAGCCTAAAGTCATAAAAAAACATCATTCTACTGGAAGCTGGCTCAAACAAAACGAAAACAAACCCGAATCGGAATTATTCATTTCAAAAGAAAAGCAAGGATTCTTCAGAAAGAATCCCTGGAAATGGAATGAAATTATTAACAATAAAATACACACTTATGTTTCTATAAGAAAAAAATGGTCTTGTTTTAATGCTTTTGCTATTGGGTCTGGTACGATGGCTCACTGATAGGAAATTCTTTCTAAAAAAATAAATCTTGAAAAATTTTCCTCAAGTCAATGATGACATTATCGGATAGAAAACTGAGAATAGAAGAATGGAAGCCATTTTTTGTTACCTCGTTCAAAGTCAATGTCTCCGTGTCATCGTTCAAAAGATTGTTTAAATGGTTGAATGAGAAATAGCAGCGGAGGCTGTGGCAGCAACGGTTTTTCTAGTAAAAAACCCTATTAACTAAATGATGGTTCAAGTTTCTGTTGGATATATCTCTCTGCAAACCAGTTTTCAACGCCCCATTTAATCAAAAGACATTCGAAAACAACAAAACGAACGCTTCAAATAGACTGCATTATTTACATCGACTTTTATCAATTCTCAAAACAAACGAATGTCTTTGAAGAACAGAATAGAAAAACAGATTTAAATATCATTCTGGTTAGTTGTAGCTGGCATCAGACAACTTACAACAACATCAACTCTTAAATGTCGATAAAACAGAAGAAAAATTATGATGAACAAGCTTCAGTGTTCACGTTAATCATCTCATTGTTTTCAAGAAATGATGAGAAAATAATCGAATATCTGCACTCTCTCTCTCTCTCTCCTTCTGACTTGGTGTAACACTTTGGAAAACGAAAATCTTGTTCAAATTACACTTGAAAGCAATTTCAAAAAAATTAATGCACTACATAAATCAAACAAGACAAACCAAATGAAGCCTTTAGAAACACCATTTCAAAAACTTATTTAATAAATTTTTAACATATATATCCCGATTCGCCGACAATACCATACAATTTTTATACATTACCAGCGCAAAAGCATATTTTTTGAAACTGAATTTTTAATAAAACATTGCAGAACAAAGCTTGTAAAACAAGAATTGTCAATCAAAAAATTTTAATTGAAATGTAATTTAATTATTTAAAATAAATTATTATTGCAGTGAAGCTGACATTTTTAATAAAAAAAAAAAATATTAATTATTGTTAATGGCTTGTTTGTTTTGTTTTCGAACGGAAAAAAATTAAAATAAATTTTTAGGCTGTTTGACTGTCTATTTTTTTGTTTGTTTGCTGTTTTTTTCTGTTTTTGTTGCTGCTAGGTTCGGCTGGGTTCGGTTTGCAAGTATCAATTAAAATTGTCAAACAAGCTTAAAAAAAACTTTTAAAAATTTATTTCAAAATGTTAATAATAATTAATGATAAAAGTTTTGTTCTCTCTGAATCTTTGTTGTTAAATATCAAAGCTTTTTTCTCTCAAAAACTGTCGAGATATTTTTCTAAAATAAACCTAAAAATAGTGAAATTGATTGTTGTGCTATTGGTGTTTGAATGTGTGTGTGTATTTGACATTCCTAACATAGGCTCAACATAGGCCACCAAACTAGAAAGATTTTGGCCTAAAAAAAATTAGGAACGTGGTAAAAAGCTCAAAAATAATCCATCTTTCATTCAAAACAACAAACAGCCCTCTCCTGTGTGGCTGAACTTTCTTAAGGAAAACTAACAATTCAAAACTTTTTCAGTCTCTTGTTCTTTGGTCTTTTAGTTTTTTTTTCTAAGCATTTCATTCATTTGGTAGTGGATTTTATTTTAATTTTTTTTCCTTTGTTCCATTTTCTTCTTTCCTGTATCTTAATCTAGCTGGCGTCGTCATCATGAAACAAGACCATTAAAACTAGACCAATCATTCTCATCAACATTACCCTCAGTTAGTTTAATTCAAAACAAACTTTGCTAAACGACAATAAAAGATGATAGTTGATGACATTTTGGAAAACAGTTTCTAAACAGAAAATATACAATCTCATTACAAAGAAACTGTCGAAAACATTGCTTTACATTAAGTTTAAGTTACTCTCATTTTGTCATTGTTTTTATTATTAGTTTTTCACTGTGTGAAATTTTTCTCTATTAATGCCCATTGTTGTTGTTGTTGGTGGTTTGAAAACATTTTTTTTCTCTGTTTTAAATCCATAACAACATTATGGGCATTCTGTTCCAAACTTCACCACTGTCCTTCTGGTCTAGACTCGATAATCAAAGATTTTATTTTTTTTTGGACTTGATTTCTTTGGAAAGCAAAAAATTATTAATAACAGAAATTAAGAAAATCTGCAGAAGAACAAAAAATTTGTTTTCAGCTTAAAAACCAACTTTTTTTTTCCCACAAATATTAATTGTTTGTTTTTGAAACACTGTGAAACACTCGGGAAGAACACTTAAAACCGCAACCATTTGAACAAGAAGAATAATTCTAAACAAATTGGCTTTGAAGCGATTCTAAGGGAAACTTCTATTCATGTAATAAATGATGTTTGTAAGTGATTTTTCTTAAAACAAAATTTTTGTTTCTTAGAATTTCTCTCTCTCTCTCTCTCGATAAATCAATTAAAAACAACAGAAAAATGTTCCAGAAACGATGAACAATAGAAAGAAAGGAAAAATGGAGTTCAAAAGCAAACTCTTGATTGGATTGAGACCCGAAACAAGAAACCGATTATTCATTTTTTTTTAAAAAAATGAAACTCCAACTCAGAATTGTTTTTTGAAAGAATTTTTCGATGAAATACGAGAGAACATTAAAACCCGAAGTAATTAATTTTCGCCAAAAATTTACTTCTTTGCGAAAACAAAATAAATTATTCTCTGGGCTTTTGAGATTCGATTTATTTCGGCCTTTTTTTTTAATACTGTCAAAGATTTCTTGAATAGATTGATGGATTACTTATGAATTTTTGGACACGTCATATCTGTATTACCCAAAATTCAAATTCGTTTCATTGGAATATTTTCTTCTGAATTTTTTATAAGAAAAAAAAATTTGAAAAATCAGAAAAATTTGGCTAAATTTTAAAAAACTTTTTCTCAATTTAAAACCCAAGATTTTTTGGCAATAATATTGAAAACTAGCTGTTAAACTAGAAAGACAAGTAAAGAAAAGAAAGAGAGATCAAATTTCAAGAAGAAAAAGTTTCAAAGTTTTATCAAGAAAAAAGTTGCCAAAGACAAAGTGAAGCAGTGTGTTGAAATGTAATTATGTCGTCGTCTTTATGATTATATCCTTTGAGAAAATTAGTTCCGTGTCGATTAGTTTTTAGTTTTTGCAAACACAACAAGGAATATAAAAAGTTTCGAGAGAAAACTTTTTTTCTGGTCTCGAAATTTGAAGTGAAAACTTTAAGCTTTTGATTCTCTTTTTTTGAACAGTACCATTGATTTGTAATGATTATCAATTGAAATTCAACACTGTTCAAACTAAACTATTTAAAACCTGGCTTGTCTGAGAAGCCTGAGAACATTTCAGAAGTTTCTACTTGTTCTAAAGTTATCGCCAGAAAAGTTTTTCGATTCGACATGAAATTTACATAATCATGGGTTTTAATAATTTTATGATGAAGGAAACATGAACAAGAGACAAAGCTCAAGTCTTAAAAAACAAAAAGCATAAACTATCTGATTGAACAACTGTTGAGACTATTCGTGATCACAATTCAAGCCTATTAATCGACATGACTTAGATTTTTCTCTTGGCTAATGGTTTTCACTCGATCAAACAATTGATAATTGTCTTCCAAAAATCATTCATTCATTCAATCAAGTCAATCATTTGACTATTGAAAAAAACTGATGCGGAATTCGTTTTAAAATTGAATGAATCTATATTTTTAGAGAAAAGAAAATTGCTCTAAGCTGAATTGAAGAAAGAAAATCATTGTTGTTGTTCCAACTTGACAAACAAACGGAACAAGGCCAAATGGCTTTGATCAGAGAACTTAACAAAAATCTTTTACAACCAGAACTGAACTAAAAGCTTCAAAAAATTCGAACAAACAAACAAGAAAATTTTCTTAAAAAAACTATCAAGAAAATCAATAGAAGAAATTGTAAATTGAATTTTTTTTTTGTATTCAAATAGAAGAATTTTTTTTATTTAAAGAATTTAGTGAATAATTCATTTTTTATTAGTTGACTTTTGTGTTTGAAATTGCATTCAAAAATCATATTGAATGAAAACCACCACTCAATGATCAATGAATTGAACCAATGAATAAATGATTCCAACAATAACCGAGAAATCAAACAGAGAATTCGATATCAAAACGGGTTTCTTATTATTCATCATTATTATTTATTTTTTTTTTAATATTTGAATATTTTATCAAGTGAAAGAGATGGAGATAATGGATGATAATAATAGGCGATAAAAGAGAAAATTTATTTTAATATCATCTTCTCTCTTTGAAAGTATTCGAAGATTCTCTCGTTTCCAATAATAAAATTAAAGAGGGCAGAAAGTTTCCTAAATTTCGAACCAAAAAAGATAATTTTTCTTCATTTAACATCAAGGTTTCTTTGATTTGGAACAATACACTTTTTTGGGCTAATTCAATTTTTCAATCAACTGAGAATTTTTTTTTTGTAACAAAATAAATAAAAGAAAAAGAAAATAAACAACTTTCATTGAATTCTCATTGAAAATGAGCCATAGAAGACAACCCAAAACGAGAATATTTTTATTATGGTGTTTTGAATGGTCCCAATGATAATGATGATGCTAGTCGTTTGAAAGAATACAACACAGCACTGAGCCAAGAAGGAAAAACTCGTCACTTAACGTTATTGTTTTATCGATTTTTATTTATTACAATTTCCTCGTCACTTTTAAAATAGAAATTTTCAGAGATTTTGGTTGTTTATTTTTATTTATTTATTTATTTTTTTTTTTAAGAAAATTTATTTCTTCTTGAAAAATAACAATTCTTTGGTTGTTGTTTTTTATTTTCTAAGAGCCAAAATCGAAAAAAAAACTCTTCTCATTATAATTGTATGAGAGGAAAGGCTCATCATTGGAAGAAGTGCAGAGTTTTTAGAGAAAACAAACCGATTGCTTTCATCACTCGTCGTTTTCCATTGTGTTTTGAATGGTTGGAGAGGAAAACTTTGGAATTGCTTTCCATTACTGTTAGAAAACTAAACGAGATTCTTTAGCAGAATTTTAAGAAGAATTTTTGAAAGAAAAAAAAAACAGAGTTTTTACGGTTTTGTTCAAAGAGATTTGATTCTAAAAAGCGAAAAGTTTTAAATGTTTTAAAAATTTTTTTAATTGAAATTTTTTTGTTGTTGTCATTAAATATTTATTTCCCATAAATTAATGATAAAAACAGCTAGAAGCTTTTTTTCTTGGGTTATTATTTGGGTTTTCTCTGGAATAATCAAATGAACCAGGAAACCCGATGGAAGAGAGAAGTCCAAAGTAGTCTAGACCGTTTTTTTCTGTTTGATAATCGAAATTTGTATTGTTTTGTTCTTGTTTTTCTAAGTAAATCATCGCTCATTTTCTCAAATATGATACAACAAAGACGAACCAGAAGAAAGAACCAGAAAAAAAAACCACAAACCCACAGAATTTATAACTAAACCAAAAATCTTATTTTTCATAATTCTTAGATCAGAATAAATAAGAGAGAAGATACGTAATGAATGACTGTGAATCCATAGGATACTCTCGATTTTTTTTGGTTGCTTGGGTGATTTCTTTTTTTTCGGATTCTTTCTTTGGTTTATTCTTCTTGGTTTTGAAATGAATTGAAATAAAAAACCAAAACTAAGCAAACAGTGAACATCAATTTAGAAATTGCCTGCTGTAGATTGACAATGATGAGATAGAGAGAGAGATGAACCAAACCAAAAAAATGATCCAAATATTTTTCTTTTTTTTTAAAATCAATTGGAATACAATGGCTGTTGAAATGGTTGCCAAATATATATAATGGGATATCAGATATCCAGTGTGTGGAAAGCCATTTTAACCAAACGATGAAACGATGTGTTTGTTTGTTCATTTATTTAAATGGAATACAATGTATCTTGTGAATGAGAAGCAAAGAGAGAGAGAGAGAGAAGCGGCCCAAACTACATTTCTGCGGGAAAAAAATGGATTCGATTTGATCGAGGATTCACACACACACACTCATAGAAACCGATTCAACAGAGTTTCCTTTCCATTATTCAAATAGTGAAAAAACAAACAAACAAAACGAGAAAAAAACTAATTCAAAACCCGAAAATTTTTGTAATTTTAGAATTCAAAAAAAAAATTATTAGTTTTGGTAGTTCGTGGGTTAGTGTATTGTGCGCCCAGAACCCGAAAAAAAAGAATTGACTTTTAATTTAGTTGATTTTACTTTTGAAAGAAGACCAAAGTTTTTTCTAGTTATTTGAACTCTCTCTCTCTCTCTTTGGTGTTGAACTTCAAAGAGATTTTTTTTTTTCAAAGAGTTCATTTAAGTTGGGACCTAGAAAGAGAGAGAAGGGAAAAAAAAGATCGATCAATTTCATCGAAACCCGGGCACCAACCAACCAACAAACCAGCCAACAGAAAAATTAATTTAGATGAAAGCCTTAGTGGTAGAACAAAAAAAAAAAATTCATTAAATTTATTTTATTAGTAATAATAAAAATAAATTCTTTGGAAAATTGAATTTCTCATTGTTCTCGTCGTTGCTGTTTTCTCGATCTTCCATTCAATCCACCCAGCAAGGCCCAGCAACACACACACACACACACTGAAACTAGAAGAAACCCGAAAACTAGACCCAGTTTTGAACTTTAATTGTGACCCAGAGAGAGAGAGAGAGACACACACACCAAAAGATGAACAACAATTCGAGCGAGTTTGAATCAAGTGAAAAAACAATAGCCAAACCAAAGTAACAATAAGAGAGCCTAGAGGAGCCTAGTTTATGCTCGGTGTGTTTTATTTTATGATTGAGAAAAAGTTTTGTTGAGAATCAATTTTTTTTTCTTTCTTTATTTGTCTAGGAATTTTTAACCGAATGAAAAATTTTCGCCGTTGCAATTTGAATATAGAAAACTTCTTCTCTGGTTTTGGAGAAAAATATAGAGAGAAGGGCAGCACCACAATATTCATGTAATTTTCTGATGGATCGATATATCGAATGAATGAATAGGATCGACAATGAAAACTTGAATTATCGGAAAAACAATGAACAGGAAAAATTGAAATGAATCCATGGTCATTCGATGAATGAGCACCAGACCACTAAGAATGACCAATTCACAACCCGAACCATCATCATCATCATCATTTGACATTTTTTTTTGGCTCGGATACAGCTCATTGAAATCCAAGACGCATCGATTCAGAATCCGGTGGCAATCATCATAATCATTCACTGAGAACATTTACATTGGCTCAAAATTAACGGGTTTTTTTTTTGGCAACCATCATCATTGAAGAAATTCTCAAATTTAAACATTAAAATTAATGAAGAATCCGAACGAGAATGATTTTTTTTTTATTCTTTAGTTTTAGACGAAAAACAACTCAACCCAAATTCGAACAACGTACGAACAAACGAACAGAAAGCAAAAAAACAATAATCGAAACGAAACGAATAACTAAGAAAATGTTGTTGAAAAAACAAAGGAGAAAAAACTTTCAATTTGTTTTATTCATTTTATTTTGTCCGGGCTTCTTCTTCTTCTTCTCCCAGTGTTTATTATTTATTTATCTATTTTAGTTTTATTTTGTAAAAAACAAAGAGATCCACAATGAGAGACCTAAAATTCGGTATTTTGGGTATTGATTTTTTTTCCATTCGTTTTGTTTGTTTGTTTGTCTGTTGCCCAAAAAAAACCCGAAACCAGAAAAATGAATCTTCAAAACTACGGATTCAAAAAAGTTTGTTTTTTTCCTCTCAAAAATTTAAGCCTCTAAATAGATTTTTTTTTCCTAAAAACTTTTTCTAAAACCAAATAGATTTGAATTTTATTTTCAAGTTTTGAGAAAATTTTCTTCGGGTATTTCTTCTCCAAAAATAGATAACCGTTGTTCTCTTGTTGTCCCAACAGAAAAGTGCCAAAAACACTATTCTCATTCTTTTTTGGAACTATTGTTTCTCTTGAAACCATCCAAAATTCAAATGAAACAACCATTCTTCTAACAGGGTTTTTCCGGGTCAACAACAACTAACGCATCTAACAACACAATTAACTGGCTAACTTGATGCAATACCATTGCCTTTCATTTGAAGACAATGAATCTTAGTGGAATCCACACAATAATGATTCCAGATTAAAAACAATCAAAAGAGATCAGAAAACTAGAAGCTCACTTTGTTTAGCTAGGGCTCAGTTGCCGGCATAGAATCAATTAAAATCATTGACTTGAATCAATGGAACTGATGATGATGAAAAACATTTGATTCGAGTCAATTCATAAAACAATGTTTAAAACACACACAAAACGAGAATTTTTTTCTGGCAAGATTTTTTGAATGAAGAACAAGAATGGATAATTAACTGCTAGTCTTCTTAGCTAATTTCTTTTTTTCTCAAATTTTAATTTTGATAAATTGGTTCAATTAAAATAATTGAAAATTCTTGAAACTGAAATCGGCAACATTGAAAACACTCAACACAAGAATGAAACTTAGTTTAGCTAAACAAAAATAGCTGAACAATAAAAGTTTTCTTGACTCTTTGTGCTAGAAAAAAACCAAAACCAAAAGTTCTTCTTGTTTAACGATAACGAACCAAAAAGAAAACAATGACAAGACAAAGAACCGAACGGAAAAAAAAAAACTTACAAAGCACTTCAAGTGAAAAGGAAACTTCGTAAGGCTTGTCCAGGGCTGGATGGAGAACATGACAACGAAACACTGAGCCGTGATCCTCGATGGTTGGACGTATCACCAGTTCGCTACTGATTCCCGATCCCGTTGTTGTTGTCAGGGCAGAGATCTTTTAAAAGAACCCAAAAAAAAAAAGTTTTAGTTTGTTTTTGAATGAAACACACCCGGTTTTAGTTTTTCTTTGTTTACTTCACGATTGTTTTGGTTGAGCCAAACCAAACTGGCCCGAGGATTTCCCGAATAGCAAACACATTTACATTTAAATATTTCACCAACCATAACGGTGACCAAGCCATTCTTGACGCCCAACAGCATTGGCGGTTCGGGAGCATCTAATAACAGGGTGGTGTAGGTAAATGATGATCAATAAAATGAAATCAATCGGTTTTTTTTGAGAACTCACAGATGACATGGATTTGATGAGCTGCTGAAACCGTATCAAATTTTCCATTGATTGAATAGGCTGGAACAGGCAAAAAAAATCAATAAATGATTAAAACGACTGAAAAAAAATCACTAAAAGCAACATGGGACATGGTAAACTTTCTCTGAATTTTTCTACACTTCTAAACGCTGGGATGAAGTGGCTAAAACTATTTGGGATCGGAAAAATTTTCACTAACCAATACAGGCAACGTTCCGTACTGTTGGCTCTTTGCTGTTGATGACAAATGTCAAATTGGATCGAATGGTCCAGCTTTGTTGATCGTGTTCGATCAAGTGTACGTAATTGTCGCCCATGTTACCGCCATTATTGTTGTTGTTGTTCTCCATCATATCGTCCAAGAAGTTCACTTCTTTGCCATCGATCAGCCAACGGATTTTTGATTCATCGTTTGGCGCTCTCGATGCTGGATAGGCACTGCATTCAAGTGACACCGACGTTCCTTCATTAAATCAAAAAAAAAATTGATTTTTTTTTATATTTGATCTGCTTGCTTGCTTAGATCGATAAATTCTATAACATCAGGCTCAAATACCCGGCTCATCTACTTTTGGGGCTAATTGAATCGAGAGAAACAATTTACAAGACATATTCGTTCAGAATTGTCTCGTTCATCAAGGCATCAGATATAAAATTCATCACAAATAAAAGAAAAACACAAACCTTGTGGTTCCGAGAGTAACACATCGCTAGGTCCTTTGATATTTATTTGAGTTGGGAACACTAAAAAATCCATTTTGAAAGAAAAAAAAAATTATTAAAATTAAAATTAAACTAAAAACTTACAAAAAACATTCAACACAATGGATTTTTGCAATGGAATTGAAATTAGACTGTTGGCCACTTGACAAGTGAATTGAGCAAGATTATCATTTTGATCGACCACAAAAGACATCGAATTGACCACCTCGTATCGATTGACCGAGGAATAGGTTCGATCAACCTCGATATCGTTACGAAGCCAAACAACACTGGGCGATGGATAGCCATTGCTTGAAATACACTTCAACGTGATCTTATCCTGAAAGTTTACAATATCACCATTCTTATAGCCTTCGATGACGGGTGAGCCGGGTTTTTTGAATATGTTAATTTGAGCGATGGCTCGAAGCGTTATCGATAAGCCTGGATGTTCCGCTTGGCACTTGTATTCTTCATCGGATTTTGGATAGAGCACCAAACTGCTTTCCACCGAATAGACCGTATGACGGTTGGTCAACAATGTTTTGCTCACAGTCGTTTTGGCTGCCTCTATTTAAATCAACGGGTTAGTAATGAGAAGAACGAGAATTTTTGAATCACAAAAATTCAAGCACCTTCAAATTTTGTGTGATAAATTTTTTTTTTCTCTGAATAAAAACATTGTTTTAATTAGATTTGTTTTAGATTATTATCTAAACTAGCAAGTTACTAAAAAAACTGAATTGGCTGATCCAATACAATGGAATAGTTTCTCTCAAAAAATTCTAAAAAAACTTTTAATTAGAGCTTAAATGATGAAACTATTTACTTTTTACAAAAGAATCATCGATGTGAAACGTTTGGCAAAAAGATTTCAGTTCAATTTTAATTAGAGTTTTCCCTAGGTGTGTGTGTGTATGTGCATGTTCTATGAATATCAAAGAAGGCCCTTGTTGTTTGAAGTTTTCTTTTCTTTTCTTCACATCGGTTCCATTTGGAACTTACCGGGTAGAAGCTCAATATTCTTGCGATACCATTTGAGACGAGGCGGTGGCTTGGCAAACGGTACCGAACAAACGATTATTATTTTCTCGCCTTCATGCGCCTCCACACTAAATGTATTGGATTGTGCTTGATTGAACAGCGAGCTTGAATTGGATGATGAGCTCTGGCCGTTCATCGAGGTGAATGATGAGGAAGAAGAGAGATTCGGATGGAATGAACCAAAATTTGGATTGTCATACGATCGAGTCGAATTGATATAAATGATTTTTGGTGTCACTAAAAAGAGAGAAAAAAAATGATGAAAATTATTTATTATTCAAATTTTTCCAACTTTCGACCATTGGTCATTGATAATGTCTTTGTTGTCGATCATTGCTTTGATCAATCAATCAATCAATTAAAATGGAACGAATTAGCTTGGAAAAACTATTCCCAAAAGCTGGAGAATGATTTCCACAAACATTTCATTTGAGTAAACCACAGTCCATTGTTATTTGAATTCAAAAAATATTTTCCTATTCAGTTTCAATCAGAAAATAAATAAAGCCCAAAAAAAAAAAAAAAACGTCAAATAAATGATTGATCTTTCTGTTAAGGAAAGATGCTTAATGTGTGCGATCAACCAGTGTATTGAGCTTATTGCTATCAAAGTTCTAAAAAAATTATTCAAACAAATCAAACATCGAGCCTAGATGCAAACCGGCTTTTTTTAAAGCTCTTGGATTTCTGAATCGATGTTTCGGAATGACCTAGAAAAATTGGGTTAATCATCATTATCGAGAAAATTATCCTGAAAAAACGTTTCTAGTTTTTTTTGCTCTAAATTTTTTGGAAACTGGAGAACAATCTCTCTTTATCTAGTTTCAATCAACAAACTAACATAGCATAGCCAAAAAACCGAAAAGAATTTATCAGAAACATCTGATCTATTAATGGAAAATAAAAACCCTTTCCGATAGATAGATAGATAGATAGATAGATAGAGCCGAATAATGATAAGAAGAAGAAGACGAGATGAGCGACAGATATAAAAAGGCTACCAAGCAACACACAGAATTGATGATGATAATGAAAAATTCAACTAGAAAAAAACAACAACCAAGAAGACGATGAAGAAAAAAAATATAAAAAAATTTGTCATTAAACTTGATGGCAGTGAAAATCGATTCTTCCAAGCTGCACACACACACACAGCCAGCTAACTCTGATAATGATTTTTCTCCTCTTAAGCGTTGATGGTTAAAAATCATTTACTTTCTCTGGTCTTCTTGGTTCTCTATTGGTCCTATTCTTAGTGTTTAACCCTATTCGTTTAAGGAGAGAGAGAAACTAATAATAATAATCATCATCAACAAGAAGATGATGGGTATTCGAACCAGCCAGCCAACCAAACACACATCGGTCAATCACGATGATGAACACAAGCAAGCAAGCAAGCGTACAAACAAACAAGAGAAAACATGTGTTCTAAATGAATGGCAAAACCATATATCAAACATTTTCATTTTTTTGTTCCATCCAGAACAAATTAAGACAAATCGAAGCATTCGGTTTGGTGGAGAATTGTTTATCGGGTTTAAATGGTTTCAACCATGAAAATCTTAAAAGATGAAAAGCCTAGCCTAGAAAAATGTTCAGAAAAGACTCAGAAGGAGAGAGAGAGAGAGAGAGAAAGAGAGAAAGAAAACTTTTGAAAGTTTTCCTCTTAAAAAAATATGAAAAAAGCTTCTTAAAAGTTTTTTTTTATATTTTTTGGTTGAAAATTATTTAACGATCAATCGAGATCAATCAACTCTCATCAAGTTGTTGTCGAGATTTAAAAGCCAAATATTAAATGAAACGAATCTTTCCATCTATGAAGATCTCTAAATTGTGGGCCCTGCTGAATGCTTTGATTCTATCAATATGGAGAATCAATGGGATGCAATCCGATCGAATCCTTGAAGTAATAAAAACGGTCCCAAAACAATTATTTACTAAATCAATGAAAATATAGATTAGTATCGAGTGAATTGGTTGATTCAGTTTTTCTAGCCAAAAAAAAAATGGAAGCATTACGAACAGAACTTTTTGATGATCCAGGAACTTTTCTGTTGTGAAGCAATTCTCATAGAAAACATCTTTGTAAACAGTTTTTTTTTTTTAAAAATCAATTTCAAATTGAATTTTTTTTTATATTAAGAAAACAGCTCTTTAGTGTAATGTCTTAAAATGAGAGACTGAAATGAATGAATGAATTCAATTACCAATCACATTGAGATGAGCCGACGCTCTGATCGGTTGTTTATTCTCCAAACTAGAAAATGGCTGCAATGATAAGGAAGAGGATGCTGAGGAAACAGATGATGAAGAGGAGAGGAAGAGGAGGAGGAGGTGGAGGAGGCACTTGTTGTTTGGCAATCGAATTCCGCTTCATCTTCCAATTGGACGTTTTGGATGTGCAAATTGTAGGTTCGTGTTGTTTGATTCACATACATCATATAACGAGAATGTCCCGGAATGATGGCTTCATATCCTGTTCGGCAAAAGAAAGAGAGAAAAAACAATAAAAATCAATTAAAATCTGAGTTCAAAATAGTTTTTGACTATCGCGAGTATACGACAACAACCAAACAAACAACGAAACGAAATGAAATGAAACGGAAAAAAACTCGAAACGAGACCCAGAATGTGAGTGTTTTAGAGAGAGAGAGAGAGAGATAGCAAATGAAAATTTTACATTGAAAAACTTTTTTTTTTTTATAATAAAATTCAAATTTCCCATTTACAGAGAACATAGTTTTTTGGTGTCGAAATGTGAATACGGAACACGGACACGGAACAAACAAACAAACAAACAAAAAACGAACTGAATGCATCTTTCTGTCAAGGAAAAAAAGCTTCATTGAGTTTATTTTGTTTTTTTTTTCTCGCAAATTTATTTGAAATGTTTCAAAATCCCAAAAAAACCCAACAAGCAATCGGGAAAGTGGGAGAGAGAGAGAGAGGGCCTTGTCATTTGATATCATTCAAAATCCATAAAATGTGTAATTTAAACTGAAACAACTCACAGAGACAGAGAACGAGTCTGAGCCGTGTAAACATATTTTTATTAGTACACCAATGCGAGAAGAAAAAAAAAAATTTGCAACATTTTTCATGTCGCTTAAAGTTTTTTTTCTGGTTAAATCGGGTTGTTTCTCTTTTTTTGGTTTCGTTGAGCTCAACCCAGAAATGTGATATATTGATACAGTGTCTTGTTGGTTCTAAGAGTTAGTTAAAAACAAACGATACCAAAAAAAAGCTCGAAACGGAGCAACGATTTAGTGTTTAAAGTTTTAACGAATTCAATAAAAGAACGAATCAAATAGTTGAACCTTTTTTTTAAGCTAGAATTTAGAAGTAATCATAAAGCTGTAACTTTCAACTTTTAGAGCTTGTGTAGTACAGAAGCAAGCAAATTTCTTTTCAAATTAAAACAAAATGCAAAAAATCAGATTAGAAACCGAATTAACAAAAAGAAAAGACTGTATTCATTTCTATTGCTCCTGAATGTTGGCTTCTGAGCTTTGCATTTCTTAGGAAAAAATTTTATTGCAATACAACTCAAATGTGTGTGTGTGTTCTTAGCAAAACTTTAATCAAATCGGGTTTTTAAAAAAAAACAAGCAAGGTTGACGACGTTGAAGGCTACTGTTTTTTATTTTCTTTAAAACTTTCTCAAAGGAAAATTTCCAAAACATTAAATCCAATGTCGCGAATCTCATCTATTAAAATAGATACAATGTAGGATTCTGTAGAATTCTAAACTTTCCTAAATTTTTTTAGTAACAATATGAAATGATACAATCTAAATGATTTGTATTCATTTCGAGAGTCAAGTTTTTTTTAGTGTCATTTTTTGAATTGGAAAAAATATGATGAGTTTAGAAAAAAAAATTGGTCGAGACCCAAGACCTTATTAAAGGCTTTCATCTTGGCTTCTTAGCTCTTGGAAATTTATTAATAAATTTTATTTGACTTTTTTTCAGGAATGGAAGAATGCACACTAAACGTTCTCTCCTCCTAAAGTGGTTCTCCAAATTCAAAATAATTTCTTATTTGAAGAAATTTCTCAATTTGCCCAAATTCTTTAAAAAAATTTTAAAAGCTTAAAATCATAAAAAATGGTTGAAGAGAAGAAAATTCTAGCTACAGAAGGTTCCGATAATACCATAAAACTGTTATTACTGTCATTTTTTTGTTTCCACTGAGAATCAATTGAAACTTGAATTACTATTTCAAGATTTGTGTTACTGTTCGGCTGTTTGAACGAGAAACAACTTGATGAACCAGTGTATCCAGTCGTTGGATTCTTTAAAGCTTTTCAAGCTGGTTCAATGTAATTAACATTATCATGTTAAAATTTGTTTCTTGATTTTGGAAATAAAAATCCATTGAAAGAAATTCAAAGAAAGACAGGAGAGATTTGAGAAACCCACAATGGGCTTTTTGCTGAAAACCCCAAATTCTCGCTGTTTTGATGGCCAAAAGAAAAACGCTCATTGCTAAAGCAGAAAACGTTTTTTTTTATTTCTGGCTTTAAATTTATCAAAATTTTTAGTCACAAAAACTTCTAGTTTAGGACCGAGAAAACCAAGCACCAAAGAATTTTAAATGAATTTTTTTTTTAAAAACCCACAAAATGGTTTGGAAAAAAATATTTTAAACCAATTTGTGGAGAGAGACGGCCCTGAGTTTCCACCAAAAATAATTCAAAATCCTTGGATGCGAAACTTTTGAAAACTCTGTCACAATGTCATAATACTACGATAGCTCACCGCTGATTAATTATTCACTTGAAACACATTAAACACAGACGTTTCATTCACTTGATGAAATAATCTTCCTATTATGAAGCCTAAACAGAGATCTCAGAGAATCTCCAAGACCCTTGTGATTCTTGAAGAGACACGTGGCTTATTTTAACAATGACTTCAAATGGCTGAGTTTAAGAGACCATCGCTTAAATTTTCCAGAAAATTGTGAATTTTGTGGAGACACGCGTACGCTTTGAACCGGTATGTGGTCTTAATTAAATTTTCGTTTGCTTTAGCAATTATTAAGTCGTTTTATTCAATTAAAATACGGAGAATGAGAGAGATTTCTATACGTCTCCATTATTCGATTTGTAATTAATTCCTTTTGGTGAACAAACTTTTTGGAACACACCGGTTTTTCTGTTTTATTCGAATGGTTCAGAGTTATTGTGTTCATTGGGATCGGTAGTGGTCAAATTATTGTTTTTTTCTTGGGCTTGTTGTGGTGGTGGTGGTGGTTTTTTGTGATTGATTCTTCATCTCTTGCGCCTTCTTGGCCAAACTCTCGCGGGCTTTTGGTGTGTGGCAGAAAAATTCGTTATGCTCCTCCGAGCAATACGAACACTCGTAGCTGAAGGGACACGAACTGGTGTTGTGCTTGAGCAAACATTTGAGACACCTCTGGTTGTCTAGTATCAATTGGTTTATCTGCCTCTTATCGCCAATCATTTTCGAAAAGATTCGGGTTTTGATTCGATCCAGCTCATTGGGATCGACTCGGCATAGAACATCGAGATGAGACCTTCCACATCTCGAACAAACATACGTACTCTTACACTGACCTCTGGAATGTTTGGTCAAACAAACCCAACACATTCCCTGAGCAAGGGCTATTCTTTTAGTGAGATCTGGTTCGTTGATAAGCATTTCGTAGATGGTGGAATCATAGCTGCTGGAATCCAGTTCTGGTGGAAAGGTTATTCTATCATTTTCTGTGGCGTCGCTCTGAAGATTTCTTTCGTAATCTTTTTTCCATGGAATGTCTTCGATTTCCAGTTTGGTGTATTTGACTTTTTTACTTCGACCACTAGGGCTGCCTTGGTCATTTTTCAGGTTTGGTGAAGTTTCTGGCGATTCGATCGCTGCTGTTGGATCGAATTGAGAGTTCGGTGTTCTGTATTGATTTTGCTGAGGAAACTTTTGCTGCAATGATTTCGGAACTGTTTTCTGTTGCAAGAACTGAGCTTCTTCTGGATAGAACTTCTGCTGTCGTTTTTGTTGAGAAGATGGCGGTAATGGCCATGGCGCTTGGTCATTGATTTCTGGAACACCATCGATCAGACTGTCTGAATAATCAGAAAAACCATTCTCCTCTTCTCTTCTTCTTCTTCTTCGTCGTCTTCCGTTCTTCCGTGGTTTTGGAGCTCCGTACAATTGCTCGATTTCAATGTTTCCGAATATTTTCGGACAACACCTTTGTTTGGGAATTTTATTCTGAAAATTTCTTCTCCACTTTCTGTTTCTCTTCCTATTTTTATTCTTTTTAAAGAACTGCTGCTGTGGTGGTTGTTGCTGGGGTTGATCAATTAGTAATTGTTGTGGCTCGATTGGTGGTAATAATTTCTCGTAGCTTGGCCAATGGTCATCATCCTCATCAACCGTAGGACGTTTGCCACTAAATGGCACTAGTAAATTCTGATCATTAGCTTGACTAGAAGATTTTTCCGTTGGTTTGGGCTCAAAATCATTTTGAGCTTTAAAAGATACTAGCGCCAACGTTTGGCCGTTAGTGAGATCATTTTTGGTATCTCTATTAGATGGTTTTTTGATTGGAGAACTTTTTTGCTGGTGGACAAGGTTCATCAAATGTTGAACCTCTTGATGCCAATCCAGAATTTTGGCCACCGATGTCAGTCGGCTCATCTCTTGGTCAATATTGAATCGCTCGTGAATGGTTGGATCAAGTTTTGAGTTGAAAACTTTCATCTTATCCTCTGTTGATTGTTCAAAACCGGCTCTCTCTATTTCATCCATTTTTTTGATGAACACTTTGCGAATCGATTTCTGCTCCGCCGATTCATTCTGGCCCTCGACCATCAATGCTTCCTTGTACTTTTGCAATTCGATATGAATCCTCAAAAGTTGATCAAAATCCAAAAAATTATCTTGACTCTCATACTTCTCAGCTTCCTCTCTGACACGGCCCATAAATTTACTGAATGAATCCAATAGATTTTGGTAGAAAGGATCCTTCAGTGCTTGTTGCTCGACTTTTTGCATCAATCTTTCCCAATCGACTTGTTCTATGGGCTCTTCTTTCTTCTCTTTGTTCGAACCATTTTCAGCCATGATTTTCGCCAAAAAAAAAAATTGAAACAAACTTTCAAATTACAATTTGTTTCGGTTTTTGTATTGAAAAACTTTTTCTTTTCCTAGAACGTCACACAATTTGTGGAACTTTTTTTTTTTTAAGTAATTCAATTAATTTTTTGAACCTTGATTACAAAAATTTAATTATCATGTTTCCTAGTTATTAAAATTATTTCTAATTATTGAATTTTTTTAGTTCAGTTTTTTTCTCCATTTGAACTTTTTTCTTGATGATATTTTATCGGTCGTGCCTGGTAATCATCGGGACAAAATATTTCGTTATGCTCGTTAGAACAAATTGAACACTTGTAGATGAACGGGCATCTAGTGATCCAATGACGTCCCAAACAATTCAAACATCTTTTTCGAGATTTCAAATAATCTTTGATTTGCCGTTGATTTTCAAAGCCACGCGAATGGATCTCTCCCATTATTTCATCAACTTCGGCGGAACCGCGAGGACACAATAGATCGAGATGATAATCTCCGCGACACTTCGAACACCGATACGAACTCTCGCATCGATGTGAGTCCATTCCGTCTGTTGTTGTTCGAGGTTTCAAGCAAAGCCAACATAAATTTTGATCCAACGCCAAGTTTCTTCGAGTTTTGTCGTCGGGAATGCTGGCCAAAATCTTATAGTTCTCTTCATCATAAGTGTTCGGATCTAGTTTGGGTGGAAATAGTATTTTTTCTGGAGCTTTTCTTATATCATTGGTTAAAATTTCTTGATTCAGCGATTCGGTATCTTGTTTTGATGAATTGTTTGATTCCAATGTTTTGGGTTTCATCCATTGTTTTGGTTGCTCTGTCCGAATCCCAGAGTCGATTGTTCCACTTTGATACGATCGCTCTTCACCATCATCATGGTGAGAGGTCTCAAAATCACCCAAAGCTTTTCCACCAATTTTTTGATGGATTATGATGTTTCCGAAAACAGTTCGATTATTCTGGTTTCTTTGATTTCTTTGTTTCTTTTTTTTCCAGCAAGATCTTTTTCTATTTCTCGAACGACGTTTGTTTTTTCTCGAACTGTTCTGACATCTCTGCCTATCGAACAATCCTGATTCCTGCTGGAAATATGGTTGTTGTTGCGTTGAATATAATGGTGGTGGTGGTCTTGTTGCTTGATTGAACCGTTGAAATGGTTTCGAAACAAATGTTCGATCATTGGTTTGTTGGATTGGATTCTTTGGTTTTTCATTTGAAACCATTGCCTTTTGCTTCAGCAAAGTTTCAGCTTTGCGAATCTCGAATTGTGATTCCCAATGAAGCAATTTATCTAGGGTATTCAATTCATCAAACTCATTTTTATGTTTGATCGCTTCATCAGACACTTTGGCCCTAGACCCGATCAATTGGCAACCGTATAGGTTTTCCATATGACTTTGAACCACTCGTTTGATCAACAAAAACATTTCAAAATCATTTTTCTCTTCGATCCGATTTCTTAGGATTTTTTTTCTATCACCATCTGTCTTGGTGATCGTTTGTTCGATCCAAGATTCGTGAAGCCTGTTCTTTATTGAATCGTATTCCTCTTTAGTTTGTCTCAAATCATCATACTTGACATAAGAATATTGGCTTTCATGGAACAGTGATTTCCTATTGCAAATAAATCCTTCCAATGCTGAATTTATGGTCAGTAGAGTGTCGTAAAATTTTTCCTCATTATCATCATCACTCGATTGCTTCAATTTGTTCAGTTCATCCAGGAAGAGTATCCATTCTGGTATTGAAAACACGTTACAAGTGAGAGGATCGAACCTACCGGTTTCGGTTTGCTTGTTCACCACCGCTTTTACCGGCTTTTCTAATATTTTATTATTTTCTGATGAAACCAGATCGGTTGTTTGTTCAGTCAAACTCTGCTCGGGTTTTTCAGCCATTTGTTTTTTTTGCCAAAATCAAACAGAGCCTCGGTTTAACGGTTTCGAGTTTATAACTCGAATTTTGGTTCATTATTGAAACTTGTTCGAAAACTTAAAAAGACGATTTCGAACAACCAACGCTTCAAAAAACAACATGGAAACCGGGATCTAATTTTTTGTCAAGTTTATTTTCTCTCTGCAATTATTATTGATCTAAGTTTTTTTTCCTGTTCTGTTGTTTGAATTTTTGAATTTGTCGATTGTGGAATAATGGCGCCCTTTCATCATTGCAAAACAACTCGTTGTGCTCTCCCGAACAGATCGAACACCGGTAAAGAAATGGACACCGATTGAGCGAATGCTTGCCCAAACACTGGGTACACCTTCCCTGGGATCGGATCAGTTCGTTGGTCTTTCTTTTATCCTCAACTCCCCGGTAGTAGATCATCTCGATCAGATCATCGATTTCGTTGGTGCCACGTGTGCACAAAATTTCCAAATGAAAATCTCCTCGACACTTGGCACACCGGTACGAACTCTCACACTGGTGTCGTTCATTTTTATCTCTCGGTTTTTCATTCAAACAAACCCAACACCAGTTCTTATTCTTTACCCTCAGTACTCGAACATCGATATCCGAAGTTTCGGTCAGTGTTTCGAAATTCTTTTGGTTATAACTGTTGGGTAGCATTCGAGGTGGAAACGGTATCTTCTCTTGTTTTCGAAATTGTAGAATCTTTCTCTCTTGATTGAAATTTTTTGGTAACGATGTTGGTGATTGTTGAATAGTATTGAGAGTCGGAAGCCTGGTTGTTGTTCCAGGTAGAAGCGGGAAGTTCCTGAAGTTGTAAGCTGGTAAATCAATCTGGTCTCTTGGAGTAGAGAATCTATTGGTTTTTTTCGCTAAAAACTGGTTCGTCATCTGTGATTTTGCCGAGGAAAAATACCCTGGTCTAGAAAATTGACTTTCTCTTGGCTGGGATTTTCCTTGTTCTTGCTGTTCCTGCTGCTGCTTCTGCTGATCCGATGCTCGAAGTTTTTGTGTTTCTATCAATGTTTGCCATCCTCCGAGTTCTGTTAAAGGTTTTTCTGTAGGTTTCCATTGCTCAGCTTGAAATTCATGTCGCATCGGAATCGTTTGATAGTGTTCCCTTTTCAATGGTTGCCAAGCGGGTTGACCGATCCTGTTGTTGTCTTCCTGTTCATCATCGGATTCAGATGTTCGGTATGATAAACTGGTCAAATCACTGGACACTGAATCCTCATTGAAATTTCTAAACTGGCCACCGCCACCCAAACTTTGTTCAATGACAATGTTGCCAAATATAGTTCGATTACGGTCATAAAAAGTTTCATTCCGTTTTCTTTGCTGATATCGGTGTTGGCTGTGATTTGACCACCGCTTTTTTCTTCCATCTTCTTCCTCTTCTTCTTGTTCTGGTATTTCTAGTTCCATAGTTTCTTTGGTTGGTTGTCGGTTGATATCGAGGATTTTGATCAAAGTTTTCGACTTGAATCGGTTGGAAATCCCGTTTCAAGAATGGCTGAAAAGTGGTGCTTAGTGGACTTTGACTTTCCAATTCAGCTTTCATCAAAATTTCTCTGATTCTTGGTGGTGGTGGTGAACTGACGATTTTGCGGTTTCCAAGCAAACGATGGTGTCGGTGGTTGTTTTGGATTAACATTTTCCTGATGAGAATCAACACTTTGTTCCGCTTGAGTTGACAACAAGATGGGACTTTGACTTTCCAGTTCCTTTTGACTATTCTGTTGGCTTTGTGGTGGTTCACTGTGTGTCTCTTCTTGAGATGCCGGCACTTCTTGCGGTTGGTGATCCTTTGCAGGACTGACTCTTTTCTCTCGTTTTTCAATTTTTGTCTCACTATTTGCTTGGTCGTCCGGTTGAAAACTCATGTTTCGAAATAAAATTTTAGTCGCTTGATTTTGACCAGCTTGTTTATTATCGACTGCTTTCTCTTTTCTCGCCTCTTCCAATGGTTCTTCGGCTTGTTTGTTCCAATTGAGAAAATCATCGAACGTCTCCAATTGATGATATTTCTCGATGATCTCGAGTTCTTGAGAAGTTTTCTTACTGCTTTCGAACTTTATGCCGTAAAGTAACTCGATTTTCGATTTGGTGATCGAAATAAAATAGGTTTTCAACTCGTAAAAAACTTTCTTCCTCACCAAGTCTAGATATTTATTCATCTCAGTCGAGCCTTTGGTTTCGTCTTCGATTGATTCAGAGAAGAGTCTGTTGAAAAAATTTTCATACAACGATTCCATCGATGCATACGAGACGGTGTGTTCTTTTCCTTTGAAATTTCTCTTCTTGGATGCTATCAGCTGGTTCAGATGTTTGTTCACCTTCCACAAATGCATGTAGAAGATATCTTCCTGTTGTTTTTGTTTAAGATCTTCTAGGAATTCTTGCCACTGATCATCTTTGGTTATATCATCATAGGTATTGATTTGCTTTGTAGTTTCTTTATTGACGTTGACCGATTGTTCTGTTGGCCGATTCGAATTCAATGACTGCTGTTGCTTTTGTCCATTATTGGTAGAATTTTTCGTCTTTTTTGATTTCTTCTTTTCATTATTGTCTTTGGCTTGATTACTCATTGTTCGATTGAGTCCGGTCTCACCCTGTACAAATCCAAAGAGAAAACGATCCCAAAGCTTTTATACGATTCCAGCAAAAAAAAAAATTTTTTAAAGTAAAATTCTTAGAATTTTTCCTCTTAAAAAAAGTTCCAAAAATTCAAACGAGAAATTTTCAAGCAAAATTCTATCAACAAGACTTCATATTAGAATTCATAATTCATAAGAAAATCAGTCGACCTAAGCGAAATAAATAAAACTGAAAAAAAAGAAACA
This sequence comes from Octodonta nipae, assembly GCA_034190945.1. NCBI lineage: Eukaryota > Metazoa > Arthropoda > Insecta > Coleoptera > Chrysomelidae > Octodonta > Octodonta nipae. The sequence continues at coordinate 14,440 of JAVLUE010000094.1, read as the reverse complement.
AATTTAAGTTCATTTTTATAATTCAATAAACAAAAACTAACCAGACTGGGAAGTGATGAAAAACAAAAACAACTTTCAAATCTTTCATCAAATTTGAATGAACCCGAACCAGAGAAAAGCTGGTTTGTTATGTTTGAAATTTTTTAAAACAGTTTTAAAATCTTGAATTTTTCTACAGAAAAAAAAATAACAAAAAGAAGAACCAGGTTCGTGGAAAAAGGTCCCATCTTCAAAAAAAATTTCTGTTCAATCAGCAACCAGACGAAAAATTTTAAATTTTTTCTTTCTTAGTGTGTTTCAAGTAAGTTGACTCAATATCTCTGATTCCTTTGTTTCAAATGAGTTTCTGGTTAGATTTTTTTCTAGGGTTTTCTGGTTAGTTTCAACTTTTTTTTCTGATTAGAAGAAAAAACCAGAAAAATGCTAGTTTTTCATCGGTTGTTTTGTTTATTTCTTATACCAATCCAGTCTTCAATATTTTAGTTGTTGTTTTTTTTGAAGAGAAAAACTTGAAAACTCTATTATTGTGTTTTTGTTTTCTAGATTGAACATCCAAGAGCTGAGAAATATTTGCTGAGGTCATTTAAATTTTAATTGAATTGTTTGAGAAACATTTTTTTCTTCTTCAAGAAACCAGTTTCCATCTAATCAACCAGCGTTTTGTTTGTTTTTTTTTAAATTGAATTTCCCAAAGCCTAAATCAAATTAACCGAGTTACAAAAAAAAAAAAAAATTTTTACATAAATTGGACTCATGAATTTGAAATGTTTTTCTCCAAAAGAATCAATTTTACGCTAATCAATCAGTTCTTCTCAGTGTTATTTTGGTGGAAAATAAGAATAGAAAAAACAACAGAAAAAAGAGAGAAAAAATTTGAAATATTCGTAAGAATCTTTTTCAGCAACAGTGAAAATTCAAAATGAAATAAAACTGATGAAATGTCAATGCAACAGCACAATGGGTTAATATCAAATTTTTGTGGAATTTAAACTTTGAAGATTTTTCAAATTTTAAAAACGTACTTCGTTTAATTCGTTAAATTTTAATCCAAACCAATCAAATCGATTGTAATGATTATCAATATTCTTTGATTCAACTTCTAAACTGTCGAGTTTTTCAATATTTTTTTTCTCTTATTTATTTGTCAAAAAATCTAGTTTTTTTTCTGTTGGCAATCAATGAAATTGGCTGCTTGGCCTTCGTTGTTTTTCCGCTGCTGCTGAAAAAGATTGTTTTTTATCACTGTTGGTGCGTTGCACTCTTTTTTGTTCTCTCTTGATGTTTTTGTTGTTGTTCCACACAGTGATTAAAGCTTGTTGAAATGCTTTACACACACTATATCTTCAACGTCTTCTTCTACACAAACAAACATGAATAGAATTCTAAAAATGAAAAACTAAACAAGAAAAAAAAACAAAAATCAATAATCTGTTTGAATGTGAACGGGGTGTACATACACAGATCAAAACACAAACAATCAAACGATCAATACCACGATCCGCCAAACCTAGACCAAAAAAAAAACGAGAAAAAAAAATAGATTGTTCCAAAACAAGGCTCGTAGCTCATCAAATTGAATTTCATGTTTGTTTTCCAAGTTCTTCAACTTTTGAAGTGTATCCAGTAATACTGCGAGTAAATATGTGCGACATAATTTAATCAAAAAAAAAAACAGAAAATTCATTTATTTATTCTTCTGAGTTCATTAGAATTAGAAAACACTTGAAAACTTCAAAGAAAGTTGCCATAAAAACGATATATTTGCTTTGAGCCAATGAATCTTGAAAATAGTTTTTCTCAATGTTTCATCAAAACAGCAGCGGCAACTTGGTTTTTTTTTCAAACCCGATAGTGCGAAGCGATTCTATCGATGCAATCGGAAACTGCTGTATGAAAACAGTAAAATAATTTTATTCGAATCCAAACATTGTGAGTTAGACATTTGCCCGATATTTCATTCAACCTATAAGATTCCAGAGTTTTCAATCCATCCATCTTCTTCTGTGGACACTATTAAGAAATCAAAAGACATTGTTTTTTGCTTTGAATCAGATAAACGCGCTCACATTGTTTAATAATAATGAACTCATTATGTTGGTGGGAGTAATGTGTCACAAAATAGAAGACACCCAATCCATTTTGGAGAATAAAAGAAACTTTATTTTCATGAAATGGTTCAATCAAATCAAAGTTTGTTATTGTCGTTTTTCTTTCTCTTTCGAATCAGAAGAATACATTAAAACAGTAGAACCCCAGTTTGTTTTTGTAGGAACAAAAATGAGTTTCATGAATTTTGATTATTGTTTTGTTATTATTAGGAAAATGAATCAAGATGTTTATCTATCTGGCTTGGAAATTTTGGACCCTTATTTTTTGACACAATGGGATCCGATAAACAATGTGAATACGCTGAACGAATGAGATCAACCAAGCCACCACCATTATGACATCAATTCAATTTTTCGTTCTGATTCTTTGGTTGAAGCAACATTCAATTTCAATGGCTTCCAATACTCAACCGCAGCAATAAACTTAAACAGACAAAGCTTTCACTCGGTATTAACGGTTCAAAGGAGAATTTTTTGTTCACTTTATAATTTGCATCACGATATCATCATTATCGCACAATGTTTATAACTGATCTATATTATTAATAATAATATTAATCAGTAATAATAAAGTCAAAATACAATCGAAAAAAAAACAAGACAAACAAACCAGCGAGAACAGAAAAATCGATTCTATTCTACCCAGAATCTAGGGCCTAGATCTCTGATGTTTTAAAAAGAGAAGTTTTTTTCTTTTGGTAAAAATAGTTTCTGTTTAGTTTATTCTGGTGGTTTTTTTAGGTTTCAACATTGTTTTTCTCTTTGGTTGTTGGCGAGATACAGAAAATTCAACATCAAATAAATGGAACAAACAAACAAACAAAAAACTTTTTCTATTCGTTTGGTTCGTTTGTGTGAGATGAGAAAACAACAACTACAAAAGAAAAATCAATTTTCTCAGTGTTTCAATACTGGAATTTTGGTTCGTCTTTGGTCTCTCTTTTTGGTTCACGTTTTGTGTTGGCAAAACGGTTATTCAAAAGAAAAATAAATAATTCTTCAAAGAAGCTGTTTGTGTCTGGAAATTTTTTTTTTTTTTTTCGTTTTTGTTCCGAATCAACTGATAAATGAGTGTGTAATGATGGAACGCTTTACGGTTATTACAAGATTGTTTGGAGTTATATTTTTTGTCGTTGTCGTAATTCGTTTGAACGAAATATCGAATAATCGATTTATCGAATGTTTTTCTTGTTTTATTCGATTTTTAAAACGTAATACAAACACTTACCTAACAAAAATCCATCTTTGGCCCATTGAACGGGACCGGCATCGGATTCCGGATTTATTTGACATTTTAGCTCGGCTTGGTCGCCTTCGATCACATAAACATCGGATGGTTGTATTTTAAAATAATGCTTGTTGATCGTGTTGACCAATGATGATGAAGATGATGATGGTATGATCGCTTGATTAAACGATGATTGTAAGGCATCAACAGAAGGCATACATCCAGGAATTCTATAACCGATCAGATAGACATAATAACCGAATCGAATCCATTGAAATAGTTTTACTGTTTAAAGCAAAGAAAAAAAAGATTTATGAATAATGGTTCTTAAAAATAAACAACGGTTTCAAATGATAAATTTATTCAAATTTCAAGTTTTTTTTTTTGAAGCTTTCTTTCTACCATGGTCATAATCAATGGATTTCTCTCCACATCGAAGATAAATAGATAGACCAAAATCCATTCAATTAATCAAACAAACAAACGGACAGGCAAACAGAATGAGAAAACAACTCTCAACATTATTCTCAATGACCATTTATGGATGGCCACTTTTTTCTTTTATTTTTTTATATTATCGGGAATTATTAAATAGATGAATGGGATAGGACAATTCTACAATAATATAAAAAAATAAAATTTCCATTCCATATTCTGGTCATGTCATTGTGGACGCGAAGTGGCTGGAGAACTCGGGCCAAACCCATAATAAAAATGAAATGGTAAGTTGTTCATTTTTTTTTTTTAAAAAACAACGACACATCTAATGGAAACGTGTGTAATGTGAATGAGCTTGAGTTTGATATTGAAAATTTAAACGATTCAAAAATTCTGTGATGGAGAAAAAAGTTTTGAATTTAGAAACGAAACGACATAATTTGTGTGCGAAATGAATTTTTTTTTTTTTTGTCTCTCAGATTTTATTCCATGTATTTAGTGGTTTGGATGGCATGCAATACATTCTCAACATCATAAATCAGGTTTGTCTTCTTCAATGGTTTTATTTTTGGTGTTTCAATTTTACAATAAACTAAATAATGCTACTGTTGTTGTTGGCATTATAATGCAAAGTGTGTAAAACTGTATTTACACACCCGGCTACTAATAAAACACCGAAAAAAAAACCGTTCCAATTCCCGACTCCCGGATTTCAATGGGTTTTTTTTTCTAGGTTTAGGTTGGTTCAAATCTGGTAAATTGGTTTATTCTAGTTTGCTTTTTTGCTTGTTGTTGTTTTTTGATGTCGTTGCCTGTGTTGATTTCTCAATTTTATTACGCAAAAGCAGAGATAAGTCAATTTCAATGAGAAAAAACCAGGAGAAAAAAAAACCAGAAAATTTATATCTTAAGCAGACAACACCGAATGATATTGTAGGATCTCTGGGCTCAGAGAGAGAGAGATTGAGAGACCAAGATTTGAGGTTATTCTCTGCTGGTTCTCTCTTTCACTGGTCTTTTGAATAACAATTTTCTAGAAGGAAAAACCCATTCGGTTTATCAAGATATCAACCAGACTTTTTTCTCAAAGAAGGCTTGGGCCCTAAAATTCAATTTCAAGTTAATTTCAAAGCAATTTGTGATTTTTAAAGCCAAATATTTTTTTTTTTTTGGCTGTCTCGATGACAAGCAGTAAAAATTTTAGAATATTTATCAAAATTATTGAGAACCATGAGTGGAGAAAATTTGCAAAAGATAACCGAAATTTTTTCTATGAAAGGACATATCCGAAACAATCTGAAACTGAAACTAAATTGGCAATTTGAAACTTTTGAATGTAAAGCAGTTTCATTACTGAGAATCAAATTTCTCTTTGGGCTCTCCACTTATTATCTCAACTTTATTGTTTTAGGCTTAAATCACCGCTTGGAAGCTTTTTTTTCACCACAAAAAGAGAAAAAAATTACAAAATTTTTAAGAAAAAAAAATTTATTTAAAACATTAATTCAATGAAAAAGAAACAAACATTGCTTGAAAAACAAACTTGAACAACTATGTTTTAGACCAAACTTATGTAGCCATTTTGTTCATTGGTTCTTTTGTCCACCCAATACCAATACCGGGCACCGGGTGTATTCTCTAATCGGGCATCTTTTAGCTCCTCATTGTGAAACAAACATGCCAGAATTAGGAGACAAATGAAAAGACAAACGAAATATAGAAAATAAATCATTTTAATTTTATTATTGATTACTTTGTAATTATTTAACTAGGAAAAATTATTCAATAGTATTCATGAACAACTTGATGAAGTTTATTTTAAAATATGCTTCAACAGTTTAGAGATGGCTTAAATTTAAGTCTAAGCCTTCTCATTGTTGTTGATTGGAGAGGGAAAAAAAACACGATTGTTTCAAGTTTCAACAAAGAAAATTGGATTCAGTTCAAGTTTGAAGAAAAAAATTCGTTTCTAGCTTCAATATTTGCGTTATTTCCATTTTCTAACCCGTTGACACCAGTCAGGTCAAGAGGGTATGTTCGTATCAATATTTCTGCGTTTAACCTAAAACTTAGGCAATAGAAGAAGACTAAAGTTTTTTTTACGGAATATAAGATAAATGCTCTGTTCCAGAACACAGACTTTATACAAAAATGATACCAAAATTATTTTCTGGAACCCGAAACTGAAAGTGAGATTCCTCGAGGGGATTCAATTCCGGCTCATGCAAATGTCTGGAATGAAGATATTAAAGGAGTTTTTATAACTTCCATTAAATGGTAACCATCGCCGGTATTTTTCTAGAATTTTTAGCTAGAGTTTGTCTAGCTCAAAGATCCAAGGGATGTTGGATCATCAACAAAGATTGTTCCAACAAACGAAACAGTCGTCTTGTGAAACTGATTTAGATTTCGATTGTGGTTTTAGATTTTCTAATGTGAAATTGATTTTGAATGTCATCATCATTGTTTTATCATTGAAGAAACAAATTGAAACACCATACCAAAAGACACTGAAAGAGCTGGATTGTTTTCAATTTCTAAATCATTAATCAAATCGACAATAACAAAGAAGCAGAATTTTTTTTTTTTAGAGAATACCAAACAGAAATCACTGAATGGCGCCCAAGAATATTCAAGGCGTTAATATTTTTTTTTCTGCCGGAGGTTTACATAATAAAATTAAATCGAGTAAAACTGGAGTTTTATCTCCTTTTAATAATACCAGAAACTAAACACCCAGAATGTTCATTTCTCTCTCTCTCTCTTTTGAAACAAATTCATCGATTGTTAATTCTTCTTCTAATAATATTTGCTTGAACTTTATGATAATGTTGTTAATAAATGTTAAGATAAAATGATCGGCAAAAATCGAGATGGTACCGAGAATGGAAGAACCCGGGTGTTTGGTTATTTGCAAGAGTTTTCTTATGGCATATTGTTTAATACATTTATATGAAGAAAGAGATTGTTAAAACTTTTTTCCACCAGTGAAAACACATTGACTTGACAGACTAAAAAACAACGATCCGATCACATTAATAATGGAGAAGCTCGGGATCTTCACTAGATGGAAAAACTTCCCGAACACACCCGGGACAAAAAGTGGAAATTTTTCGAAAATGAATTGTTTTTAAAAGAACAACAGCCAGGATAAGTTAGCGAACAGAAAAAAAAGAAAAGTGATGTGCTTCAGGTCAAATAGATTAGAGTTTTCTTTCTCTCTCTTGTTTGGCTACTTTGCTCGGGCTTTTCTAGTTATTCTGGTTTGAATTCTCGGGTGCTCTACCAACCAAGTCAATGCTTAATTACATTTGATAGAATAACAGAATGAAGAAATGACTCTAATTCTGGTTTCATTGGTCTCATCCCGTATATTATACCCGCACACCCGCACACTCTTGATTCGAGAATAGTTTTAGGTCTCTAAATGGATGGAATCCTATTGGAGAAAAACTAATAGAAAAACAGAAGAAAAACAGCATTCCGAGTTCCTAATTAAAATAAATCTATCTATCTCAATTATAAACTTCTCCAGGGGTTTCTCACATATAAGATCTCTCTTTATTTTTAGATTGAAAATCTTCTCGTTCCATTCAAACGGTTTAACGGTTTTTTGTTGAAATTCGTTTTGAATTCAACTGAAACAATGGTGGTGGTGGTGGTGGTAATGGAACAGGGTTTGAATGTTCTGAACATTGGTTGTCCGAAAATTCCCGGATATCTAGTTATTGCAAGAAGATATGGCCATCAGAAAAAAAGAGATCATCCTAAAAAAAATACTTTGTAATTCTTTTTTTTTTTGACGGATGATGGTCAAGAATTCTATTCTGGTTTGAACGAGAAAAATGGTTGAAACACATTACACACACACACACACACAAACACTCTGGGCCAATTACATTTTGCTTGGAACCAGAAAATGTGCCAAGAATAAAAAAGTTTTTCTCGTTTGGATTTATCGTTGACGTTATTTATTAATGAATGAATGACTTAACAAAATCAAGCCAAACTTGGTACTTTCTCTCTGGTACTATTCGATCCAACTAGCTAATCGACTCTTTTGGTTACTCGGGTTCAGAGCCCAAAATGAGTAAGAGAGTTCAAGATTCTTTTACGAAAAAAAAAATCGCTTTCTTTTTCTTGTTTTTCGAATTTTTTTCTTTATTTGACTCACTGGTCTGGTTGTCTTGAATCATTTCTCGTTCAATTTAAAGTTTTAAAATTTTTTTTAAAAGCAATCAAATTGAATGATCACGGTGATGATGATGAGAGAGGAATGGAGTTTTTTCACCAATCAATTTGTTTTGTCTCATCAATTTACTCAGTTTGGACACAGGGCCCAAATTGGGCATTGTTTACCTTGAGTTAAACGTTTGTCTCGAGGCGATTGACAACACAAAGCAAATTTACATTGCCCTCAATAAAGATGAGAGATGATGAGAAATGATGAGAAAATTGATTAAATGAATTGGAAACAAACAATCGATTGTTCATCGTTCAATTCAAAGATCCAAAAACTAAAAACTTTGGTTGTTCTAATTTTGTTCCAAGAAGAAATTTCAACTATAGAGATTTTAAAAGTATTGAAACACATTTTGACACATGTAGTTTGAACAATTTGTCAATTTCATTCTGAAAAAAATTAAAATAAAACAAATAAACCCGCTTTTAGCTCGCAAAAGCTAGGCTCGGGTTCCTAAAACTCTGGTTTGTTATGTGTTTTCAATATTTCATCGTTGAGAAGGCTATCCAAAAAATGGAAAATTGATTAAGATTGGTTCGAAGATAGGACCGAAATTTTTCTTTGAAAAAAAAAATTAATATACAGGGTGTTTCAAAAAAATGTATACACACTTTGAACTTCCATAGCAAAATTATTGACCGTTTTACAAAGTTAAATTTCAGGAAAATAGCAAGCTATAGGTGCTTCAAAAAAATGTATACACACTTTAAACTATTGTATTTAATTTGCCTGGTGTAAATGTGTGGTGCGGTTTGTCTTCAAGGAGACTTATTGGACCTTTTCGATTTGAAGGCACTGTAACTGGTATTGATTACCTAACAATGCTTGCTGATTCCATATTTCCTGCCATTCGTGCATTATACGGAAACCACGTAACCTAGACATTCTTTGGAATGAGATTCAAGCAGTGTGAAGAGAAATCTCATTGGACGTTTTGAAACGATGTACAGAATCAGTGGTGCCTCGTACTCAGAATTGTATTGATGCTGCAGGTCACCAATTTGAACAGTATTAACATTTTTTATTTATGTTTCATTTACATTAGACTTTCAGCTTTCTATTTTCTTGAAATTTAACTTTGTAGAACGGTAAATAAGTTTTCTTTCGAAGTTTAAAATGTGTATACATTTTTTTGAAGCACTTAGCTTGCTATTTTTCCTGAAATTTAACTTTGTAAAACGGTCAATAATTTTGCTATGGAAGTTCAAAGTGTGTATACATTTTTTTGAAACACCCTGTATAACCAAGCTAAACTAGGGTTATAATTACATGATGACATCTATTAACACGGAGCATGTCTTCAATTAATAAACCATTTTTCCAAGAAGAAAAAATGCGGGCTGTTTTTTTTTTCTTCTCATTTCTACGTTGATATATCCGACTATATTTTTTTTTTTCGAAACAAAATTTCGAGTTTTGTTCATTGATTTCAAATTAATCATCGTTCTGTGGAACTTCAATAACAATTAGACGACTATACTATTAACATGTAACCCGAAAAATAGTTACCCGAATAACGAATTTCCCGAGATACGAAAACGAGTTGAAAACTTTTCTTTTCTTTTTTTTTTTTTTTTGAAACCAAATTCAAACAAACAAATTTGAATATTCAACGTTTCATATAGGGAAAGTTTTTTACGAGGAGAATTTTTTTATTGAACACTGGTTAATGGTTTTTGCTAGGTTGATTCCATGGGTTTTGGTGGCACGTCGAACCGAATACCAAAAGACCGAAGAAAAAAATGAACAGAAAAGTGCCATAGGAAAATCGATCCACACACACACACTCACTTGACCACAGTTTATGGGTTTCGTTCAGCCAAAATTTCTCTGATGGGCTTTTCTCGTTCATTAATTTCATTTTTTTCCCTTTGGTTTGGCTATTTATTTATTTTTTTTTTCGTTGGTCAAGAGTGGTCTAATAGGCCCTAGTCATGACCATCATGATGATGATGATAATGAAATTGATCGTGTTTTTTTTTTTTTACATTGAGGTCCGGTTCTAGGCTTGGGTTCTACAAAAACACTGGAATAAAGCTATAATAAAAAAAAGTTTTTTGCTTTGGCCAACAACATATTAATTATTGTTAATTAATTGATATAAATAATGATTAAATATTCGCTTAAATAATGAGCTTAACGATAAATTTATTTATTTTATTTTTTTTTATTATAATGATAATGAATTTGGGTTGTTAATAATAATGATGATGATGGTAATGATGATGGTTTATTTAAAATGTTGAAAAGTCATCGTGTTTCTCTCCAAAGCAAAAGAAAGATCCAGCTTTTTTGGAAACTAAACCTCGGGCCCGTTCATCGAATATTGGTTCCAGGATTTTTAAGCGTTCTCTCTTGATTTCTATCATTCTCGTAAGGAGAGAGTTTAAACAATTCAAAGGTAAATTTTGGATTATTTTTTCTCGTTTTTTTCTGTTCAAGTTGTCTCATTCTTGGATCAAATATAACAAATTGCTTTATAATGATGTTGGCAATGAAGTTTAACTCATCATCGTCAAGGGATGTTAATGGAGACTGTCCGAACAAGAGTAAAAAAAAAAAAACCGGAGCACTCCGAACTTCTCGTTACCAATGGCCGGGTTTTTCATTCCCGTCCTTATGAAGACCAAAAACTTGATATGAATTATTGAGCCAAAACTCGTCACACAAACCCAAAATTGCCAAAGAGAACAGAGACAGAAAAAAAAACTACACTAATGTTATGTAATGAAATGAAGAAAATCTTTGGTACCGTATGAATTGTTGAAACAAGCCGGGCAGAACTGGCCAAGAGTCCGAGAACAAGAAAAAGAGAGACGCGTGACCATGCATGCATGCACGCACTCAAACTCAATTTAGCGAAACAATTTGTCTTGTAATTCAAACTTAATGATAATAATAATTTAGGTTTTTTTTGTTTGTTTGTTTGTTTGTTTGTCTGTGTCTGTGGGTTTTCTGGTATTTTTTCGGGTCTTTCTCTTTCTCTCTCTCTATCTTTCTCGGTTATTATGATCCAGATATACGGGTAGGTACCAACCGGGAATGTTACACACCAACAACAACAACATTAACACTCGAATCGGTAGATTTACCTAGTCAAGTGATGTATGGTGTTTGTAAAACCGTAAATTCCACGGGATGCTTCACTCGAGAAACAAGAACACCGGGATACACTGGAACAAACCCGAATTGAAGTGATGTTTTGTTTCGCTTAGCAGGCACGCATCAAACAGAAAATGTACCACACGCTTTTTTAATTGACTGCATGTTGTTTTTTTCAGTGTTTATGATGATGAATTTAGTTTTTTTTTATTTCGTGTGAATTGTTCCAATTGGATTCTTGGAACTTTTCCCGGTTCTCGCATGGTTTGATCCAGAATTGAATGAATTTCGGAGTTTTATTTATTTGTTTTTTGTTGTTGTTGTCATCGGCACTGATTGTGTGTTAAAGAATTTAATAAAATAAGAAATCAAAAATTATGTCAATGTTTGAATTCGAGCCCTTATAATTTGTTGTTCGAATCTGGATTTTTTATTTTTTGGTTCCAAAATTTTCTGATTATGGCTCCCAGTGTCGTTGTGTGGATGTTTAGTTTAGCGCGATTTGAGCATAAAATGATTCGCTTAAATAGTTTGTTTTTTTCTTCGGAAATCTTTGAAGTGGATATTTTATCTATTGGAAATATAATTGAAAACATTCTATTCATTTTATCGTTTCAAAGTTTTGAATATTCTGAATCTTGGGAATTTGCAATTTGTAATTCCACACACCGTTACCACAGTTTTCTCTAGAAAACAACAAAAATAAATAGAATCGACTGAAACGTGAGCCAACTATCAACTAATTTTATAATCTCCATCAATGATAAGTGATGGAACACATCAAGCTTCAGTCAATCAGGCGATTACCCTACGTATGATATTGTAATCCAAATGGATTAGTTAATAAATTATTAAATTTTTTTTTTGTTGTTGAAAACTCTTCCCATACAAACAGACAGAAAAAAAGAGCCATAATCATCATCTAAAAGCATTGCAATGAGAGCCAGTTTTTGTTTCATTTATATCATTTAGTATCATTCTGGTTAAGTTGGAGTATGGTTGTTTCAATGAAACGGATTCTTTCTTTAGTTTTCCTAGGCTCCTTTAGAACCAACCAGTAATGTTTTTGTTGTTTTTTTACTGGTTGTTTCAAAAAACAAATCTGTCCATTACCCAGGAACTCTGTGTGGTAGTGTTCTGTGTGAGCGGAAAAAAGCAAACGAGAATAAAGTTGTGTTCCAAAACAAAACCAAAAAAAAATCGTTGATCCAAAACACACGATTGAAGGAACCAGAAGAGAAAAAAAATCATTGTAAATAATTTAAAAACACTCTGATGGTGTAACTGTTATTTATTTTATTTATTTTTTTCGGTAATTGTTTTATTAAACTTAACAAATGTTTCAACTAATTTTTTTTCTTATTCTGGTTTTCTTATACGGGTATGATTTGGCCATCATCATTATCATTACTGATTTCTGAGTGGAAACAAAATTTTTCATTTTAAAGTGAAAGGCTCGATTTTTCTGTGTGGCTTAAATGTGATTTATTTGAGTTTTCGTTCGTTCGCTTTCTCAAGCTCTTCTATTTGGCTGTTCGTTGAAAAACAACCAAGAGATTAATAAAGCTTTCGACGGGCAGATTATTTATGTGAAATTTTTTTTTTTTAGAAGAAAAACAATCCCATTTAACACTTTTCTAAGCTAGAGAAAAATTGATTTTTCAAAGTCGAAAATCGAAGATTTTTTCTCTTTAAAAAGATCGTGAATCGTTTTTTTTAGATTTTCTTCAAAAAGCTTAGATCGACAGAAAAAAATCGAACAAATTTCCTTAATCGAAATGTCTTTTCAAAAGAAAAAAACACAACGTTTGACGTTTTTTTTTCTTCTCAATTTCAAATCACAAACTCAAGATTTTCAAGCGGAAAAAAACGAAGAAAAGAGGAAGGAAAAATGCTGCATCTAGGCCATGAACCCTGGGCCAGAATACTAGGACCGAGCCTTTGGTTCTCAATTTGATTGCTTTCATTCAAAAAAAAAACACAAACTGTAATTTTTCTTCAATAAATAAGAGTTTAGGTGTTTCAATTCGATTCTTGTATGGCCATGCTATCAATTATTATTAGTCAAACCTTGAGATCCCTTTACAGGATCCATTAAGTGATAACCAAAAAGTCCCTTCAAATAAAATCAGTGTTTTAGGAGTTTTCTGGTTCCACAAAAAAAAAACTATTGAAAACCCGAAAAAAAAAATCAAGTGGCAAGCCGCCAAAAAGTTTTTTTTCCAGTGTGTGATGTGCACGTTTTTCCAATAAATTATTATAAACACTCAGCAGCTTTAAGTTTTTGGCTTTTTCCTGGTTAAACTTTCGAGTGAAAAAACTTTGCAAACACCATTCACACACACGTTTTACTAGGTTCGCTGTTGGTTTGGATCCGACTTTGGCGTTCAAAGTGTTCCTATCAACATTCTATTCAACACAATAGGGAAAAAAAAACTCCTTCTGTAGGATTTCTGTTTAAAAGTATAGATGACCACGAAAAGCGAACAACCAGTTTTTGGTAGGACATCATCAGAAACCAGCCAGAATGGTCAAAACCACAAAACGGTCAATGTTTGTTGTTTGTTGTTCTCGGTTTCTTATTTTTCTGAGAAGAAAAAATTTGACCAAACAAACTTGAAAACTTGTTTGCTTTTGGAACCCGGGTGTGTGTTTTTTTTTCTATGAATGTTCTCTGTTGTGCTTGGAACAAAATGATTGAATTTTTGTAAAATGCGTTGTTTGCGCTAAAAAAAAGCATCATCATTCTCGTTGTTTTTATTGTAAATTAGATGAAACAAAAAATGGTTCCAGGAACGAATTCAAATAGATCAACGGATTGTTGATTGTTTTGAGACAGGCAGCTGAGCATCCAGCCAGGCAGACAAACAACAACAAAAGAAAAAAAATATTTCATTATGAAAAAAATTAAATTTTCTCTCGGGTCTCAAGAGAAAAAACGTTCCGTTTTTTTTTCCTTAGTTCGTTGGTTAATTCGTGTTCGCTCCTTGATTCTGTCAAACGGAATCGCTGTTTTTCCTAAGGTCGACCCAAAGAACAGTCAACGCCAAGAAAACAAAACAAAACAAAAGAAGAAGAAGAAGCTATTTATATTCAAAACATTTTTATTAAACTTTTCTGGGTGCTAAGAAACAAGTTTCTTGTCCTAAAAGAAAACCTTCATAAAACCATGGCTCTTTGACAACAGAAACAAGAATCCAAATTAGGCCCAAACTTTCTCAAATTTTAATTAATGAGAAACACTATTAATTATTAGTATGAGATGAATTCAAACATCATCTCTCCAGAATCATCATAAATTTTTTTTTACTAGAATAAGAA
>JAVLUE010000093.1:0-125607 GCA_034190945.1 Octodonta nipae | reverse complement strand
TTTTACAGCTTTATAATGATGCTGTGGCGATTTGGAAACTTTTTCATGAGGACACGTTTAGAGATTTTTTTTTTATAATATCAACGACATTCCAAATATTTTCTCCACGTTGTTCAGAAATTAAAGGTTTCCATTCACTAAAAAACGTAAACCTCAAAACACATTAAATTAAAGAGAAAAAAAATCCTTTTCACTGAGAGGTTTTCAAAATTGAATTTTATTATCATTTCAGAAAATAAATCGAAATAAAAGCGTATGTAAAACCATTCATTAAAGGGCCGGATGTGTAATAAGAAGTTTATGAATGAGCGATAAAATCAATAAAATAGAAACCTTAAGGAAAGAAACCTTGAAAAAAACAAAAAAACTTGAAGCCCTGAATTGATTAAGTTTTTCTCTGTTGATAATCTAATCGGAAAGGTAAGTCAATATTGTGAAATCTTGATAAAAACTAGGACATTAAACATTGTATTATTGGCTGTAATCTTATAATAAAAAAAAAATTTCGTTTAAATCAAAATTTCTTCAAGTAGATTGATGATGATCATCATTTTGAATTAAGAAGACATCACTTTCCGTTTGAAATAAATGTCAAGCCTGAAAAAAATTTCGGGTGGTTTCTCTCTCTCTCTCTCTCTGGGTCAATATTTGTGCCAAGATTTTTTTTCTGTTATTAATAATAAATAATAGCCAACCAACGGGCAAACAAACCAACCGAATATTATTAATAATGAACGACGAAAGTGTTTCGGCGTTGGCTAGAAAAAAAAAATCCGAAACCTTTTTATTGAAGAGAGATGGAGAAGAAAAAAAAATATACGATGACATTTCATTTGTTCGTTTTTTCGTCCCGAAAACAACCACAAAAAGAAAATTTTTCCCGTTATTAAAAGAGTAGCAATTGGTTATTGTTGTTGTTGTTGTTGGAGAAACCGTTCGAAAACCAACACAAACATTCGACACAAGACGGGCAGAATTTAATTTCACAATTTTTTCGGGTTATTTATAATAAATGCAACGGTTTGTGTTTGGTCTTTGAGAATATTGTGGTGGAGAAAAATATGAAAATAGAAACTCTATTTTTTTTTTTGTTGTTGTTCTGCCGGTATTATTATTATTGAATGTTTTTTCTCGAAAAAAAAAATCATTTTTCTATTTATTAAAATTGTAATAAATAAATTTATTTAAAATGATAAAGAAAATTTGAACCTATTAGAAGATATTTATTGTTAAAATAATTTTTACTGGAAAAAAGTTTTTGATAATGAAAAATGACACATCCCACCATTTTAAAAAAAAAATTCATTCAAATATTTTTCAATTGAATTAAACTACTAGATGACTAGAAAAATTCGAAATAATTAATTACAACTTCAACAGCTTGGAAAAAAAAATCATTAAACCGTTGCTTATTTTAGGCAATCGAAGCTTGTTTTTTTTTTATTGGAACATAAATTTTCTATTTGTCACAATGGCAACAAATAGAAAACTTTGACTAAAAGATTTTGTATAGTTCTAGCTTATATTTAAAAAACCATTCAATATTATAATAAATAGTGTTGGGAGGTGTCATCATCATCATCATTTAAGTCATTATCAATTATTATTAGCCTTATTATTCTCATTACACAAAGTCGATTGTCTCTTGGAGAGAAAAAATCAATCAAAATTTTTTTTAAAAGCAATTTGTTTAAACATTTAACATACACCATAAGACTCAGGAAAGGAAACCTTATTGCTCTATGATAATAATGATGAAACTTAAGAGAACCAGAACAAAACAACTAAACTGTTTAAATACTTTTCCGGTTATTATTAATAGTAATCAAATTTTTTTTCTCTGAAAGCGATTCTTTTTTTTAAAAAAAAAAAGCGAAAAACGACATCATTACAATAAATTTAATTTTTTTAAGCTTTGCTTTGTGTTTTTTCAACTTACAAAAGACATCAATAAATTCTTTCGTTGAACAAAACTCAAAAGTATTTAGTTGGTTTGGTTGTATTTTCTGTTTTTTTTGTGTTGTATTTAGTTGAGAAAAAACAAAAACACATTTCTGTTTCATATTTATTTGTACCATAAATGTGAAAATTAATAGTGACAGCAGCAGTTTGTGCTGTGTAATGCTGTTTCTCTTTAAGGCTTTCCACTGAAAAAACTTGGCAATAGTAATAACATAATAGAAACATATAACAAACAGAAGAAAAAAATTTAATTATAATAAATGAATCTCAAACACCGCTGGAATAAATATTTATAATAAACCTAGAAACCTAGCCAAAACTAACCAAAACTTGACTTGTGCTGTAAAGCTTTCTAGATTTAAAAAAAAAACTTTTTCGTCTTTCTACCCAGAGGACGAACAGGAAAAAATCGATTTACCACACCTGAATTCAATTCTTGTTGGTTTTCAAAAGTTTTCTCCTTTCCTGCTTTCCATACAAACCAAGCAGGAATTGGAGAGAAAAAAAAACATTTCCACCACCACCACCAAAATAGAGTCAAAACATTTAAATAATTGAATAATTTAGTATTAAAAAAAAAAAAAAAATTTCTCTAAGAAAAAATTTAATACGAGAAAATTTGAAAAATCTAATTTGTTTCACTTTCCTTGGTATTTTAAATTTTAATTAAAAAAAAAACTGAAATTGAGCCCAAGTTTCTATTAAAAAAAATTTAATTTGAAAAATTTCAAGAAATGAACCACTTTTAAAGAGATTTTTTTTTTCGAGAAAATTGGCCCCGATTTTTCTCCCGATTTTTCAAAACTTTTGGTCTCGAATTTATGATTTTTCCAAGTTTTTTTTGATTGAATTTCTCTTGAAATGAATTGAAACGACGAGTCGATTCAATTTGAAACAACGACTTTAGGTTTCATAGAGAAAACTTAAAAATAGATTCGAGTAAGTTTGAAAAAGTTGAAGAAGAAAACTTGACAACAACCAGGTTTTTGGAAGAAAAAAAAAAAAACACGTTGAACCAACAGTTAAAAGAACTTGTAAAAATTTCCGAAAGATTTCCGTTCAAAAAAATCTTTCCAAGAGTTTCAATTTTATTCCGGAAATTAACAGAAAATTATTCTCTGGTTTTAGGATTCATCCATTCATTCAAACAGAATATTCAAAATTTTATTTTCTCGATTTAATCGTGCAAAAAATTGAACCAAAAAAAATTGTTTAGTGTGGAACGATCCATTTATTTTCTATAAATAGATACGTTTATTTATTCATTTTGATTCGAAAAAAAAAAAAAAAAAATTTTATTCTGGTTCTCTAATACAGAAGAATTATTAATGATGTTGAAATGATAGTAACCAAAAAACACAAGCAAATTTGAATAGAAACAAAACATAGCTGAAGCAGAGCATAGAAATTATGAATATAAACCGTGGTTTTATTCGATTACCACACACACACAAATTCTAAACCCAAATAGAAAATTGATGAACCAAACAAATGGGTAAGACAATGGAAAGGGACACAAACACACACACACAATTGGAAACAATTTGATAATTGCATTCTAATTGTCGGGATTCTTTGTTTCTCTTGTTTCTGGTTGCCTGTTTTTTTTGCCTCATATTTTTTCAATATAATTCTACCAGAAAATGATACATTTTTAATGGTTGGAAATCAAACCAAAAAAAAAAAAAAAGAAAAGAGACTAAAACAATTGGAACAATCGATTATTGAAAACGAACAAATTTTTTTTCCTGTCAGATCATCTATTTTGTCGTGGACTCTCTCTCTCTGCCTTTGGTCTCGATCCTGGAACGTTTCAAATAGAGAAAAAAAATATATTTCGATTTGTTTTTTTTTTCTTCTTCTTCTCTCTCGACCATTTGTTCCAAAATTCGATTCGAATTTTCCTAACTATATCTCGTTTATATTTTTTTGGCACTGTTAAGAATACCAATACCAAACATTCTTTTTGGGAATTTTTTTCTCTTCTGATTGTTCTCAAACAAAAAAATTCTCTAACAAGAAGCTCTTTCTATTCTATTGATGAGACACATTCAAACAAATGATGAAAATAAAACATAAAACGCATAACGGAAAAAAAATGGATACCTATTTTCTATCATTATTATGGTTGTTGTTGTTCTATTCGCTGGTGGTTGTTGTTGTGAGTTACTTAAAAATAATATTCTATCAATAACACAAAGATACAACAATTTTCTTTGTTTTTAACAAAGACTAAAAGAAACAGAAAACAATTCATTTCTTATACTTATTATTATTATGAGATTTCTTAGGCCCACCGCTATACCTTAAAAGTAAAAAAAAAAAATTTGTTACAATTTAAAAAAAATAAAATAAAATAAAAGAGAGTTTTAGTTTTCTCCAGTTTTGGTTGTTCCAATTTGTTGTTGACAAAATTAAAACTAGAAACAAGCTAAAAAAAAAAACTCAACCAAACAACCAACCAAAGAAAACAATCAGCCAGAGAGAATAAAAAAACGAAATAAAGTCATTGAGACAAAAAAAACTGAAAAGAAAGAAAGAAAACGTACAGAAAATGTGACAAGAAAATAAATTATTCTTTAGTTTTGGATGAATCCGACGATGCTGCTGCTTGACTGAATCTTGGCTCATTCGGGTTCGACAGTGTTTATGTTGCCGATTCATTGCGATCATTTCAATCCATCCATTTATTATTATGGTGTGTATGTGATTGTTGGGTTATATTAATAAAACGAATGCCTGTGTTTGGTTGGTTCATTTCTGTGTGTCGATATTTTTCCGTCTCATTGTTTCCTTTGTTTTCTTGTTCTTGTTGTTAGGTGAAAGTTTGTTTTTTTTTTTTTTTTGGCCAATTCTTTAAAACGTTTTCTATATGATGAAGAAGAAGAAGACTAGCAAACAACCCGAACACACCATTTGGAAAAATAATAAATGAATTTTAAACAAACAACCAATTCGAAAAACACTAACCAGAATCGGAGCAATCTTTTTGCTTGTAGAAACGCAGTTCTTTAATGAATCAAAAAAAAAAAATTGGAAGAACGACAAAAAAAATTTTTTTTTTCCAATCGATATACACATCGAATTCTAAGCTAATGTCTAATGATTTCAAGCAATAAGTAAACGATGAGAGAAGAATATGAAATGAATCATGATGATGATGAAATATAGTAATAAGATCTCTGTTTGGTTAATGTAATTTTGGGTTTTTTGTTTTATGGAAAATAAATTTAATAATTTTTTTTGTTTTTTTGGAAGCGATATATCGAGAAAAGCGATATATCGAAAAAATATCCATAAAACGCATTGGAATTTTTTTTTAATTTTTTTTTTATCGAGAATTCTTTTCAGGGAAAAATTCTTCGAAAGATAATAAATTGTTTGACCAAACATGAAGATGGAGAAATTTCAAAATTAAAAATACCAAGCTTATGAGATGGCATCTCAACTGAGTGGAACTAGAAAATCCAACAAGTGTTTGGATCGTTTTTCTAAAAAAAAAAAACACTCTTTTTGCATCAAATACTAGAACTGATGAGAATTCTTCAAGTTTTCTATGGAAAAAAAATCAAATTAAAGGCAAATTTTTGTTCAAATTTTTAGCTTTTCCCAATCTCTCTTTTCTCCATCACCCGAAACACCATAAAAACTTGGTTGTTGTTTTACTGAAAAGTTTGATATTAACCAGATCGAATTATCTACAATTTCGACAATCAATAAACGCTATCTTTGACATCTTCCAATCTCTTTTTTTTTGAAAAGCATCAAACAGACAACACCGAAATCTCCGTCAATTTGAACAACAAGATGATTCAATAAGAGAAAGCTTGCCATCGTTCTCATTAGATTGGTTTCTATTCAGTTTGCAAGAAGGGCAACACATAGATTTAAGTGCACCACTCTGACATAGACACACAAACAAACACACACACAAGTAAATCACAAACGAATCACATTAACAAACAATAATAAATCAATTTACGAATCATTCCAACAAGAACAACAACAACAAGCACGTAACCAACAAACACACACAACCACCATTACATTAATTCAATGAATACTGAAAGACACATATAATAGATTTATTTATTTTTTTTTATTATTAAAAAATTAGTTCAAAGTTCATCAGAGTCAGAAAGCATTGAATAAATAATAGTGGACATATAATCTATCTATCTCTACGCTAGTGAAACGCCTCCACAAATGGCCTTTGGCATCATCGTTTGTGTGTTCAAATCAAATTGAATCATTCAATTCGAGAAAGAATAGGATTTTTCTTTACTTTTTCAATGTTAGCAAAAAGAGAACCGTTTGTTTTTTTAAAGAAAACTTCCATCATTTTGTTAAGCCATAAACTTTCGGCAAAAAAATCTGAATCTTTTAAAATGAATTTTTTTGGAAATAAATTGAATAAAGACATTATCTTTAGGAGTATTTATGAGTACGGTTGGTTTGTGACAGGCAAGCTTAACACGAGAAATGTTTTTTAAAAGATTTTTTTTTTTTTTTGTTGATTAAGATTGAAAAGCATTCAAGGCTTTTGAACAGAAATCTTTCGTTGTTCCCAACAACATAACCCAAGAACAACAGCAGAAAGCAACTGACAAGAAAGACTCATCATCCCAGACAAATGAATGAGAAATCACTGGAAATTCTATTTTTTTTTAAAGTTTAAATTAGGCTTCGAATTGTGTTGTGTTTAGGGTTTCCTTTCTTTTCCGTTGATGATTTAAGATGCAGCGACTGACAAAAAAAACTCGAAAAACAACTTGAAAGTCGAGAGAACAGGCTGCACATCCATCGATTTAAGCCAAAAGAGATTGAATTGAAACGACACAATGACAGTAACAAATGGTTGCTGTTCGTTTGTTCGTTCGTTCGTTTGTTGTTGTTCGAAAATGTCAGAATTGAATTACAACTCCGCTTGTTTTCGTATCGTTTTTGTTGCTATTATCTAGCTATACCGTGATGTGTGGATGGAATCCCGAACAAAGTGAGTGAGTGAGTGAGAGTGCTGTTCAAATTCAACATTGGTGTGAATAATGAGAATTAATTCTCTATGCAAAAAATGTGATGAAGGCAACAAGACTTTGTTGGTTAGTGATTGTAACACCATTGTGTGCCTATCCATTTTGTGACAATTAATCAATGTCTCTCGTATGACCAAGTGTGTGTGTGTAGCTCGATCAGTTATGTTACACTAGATTCTATCGATAAAAAATTTCTAAAGAAAAACAAAACGATGCTTGAAATTTTTCTAGTGTTGGGTCAATGTCGATAAGTTTGTGCCAGAGATCGCTAACTGTTTCTCAGGGTTTGAAACTGGTTAAACCTAGCAAAAAAATGGTGTTTGTTTGTTGAAGAGAAACACTGACCGCTTGATCAAACCGTAAAAATAATTTGTTTAAAAGTCTATAAATTAAATTACCACCACCACTAAACTACACTGGGAAAGATGTGTCAAACACAAGGATATTTTTAGAAAATCGAAAATAAACTTGTTTGTTTGTCGTTTTTGGTCATTTAGAAGAAAAACAACATATATTTTAATAGAAACTTTACTAGAGAGAAAACAATGTTCAATTTTCATTAAAACTATTACCTAAACTTGGCTAAACTTTGGAACTTGCTCTAGCTCTTGACCTTTTTTTTGCAGAGAGTAATAGACAGGGTAGTTCGTTCCCTAGCTTGTTCCCTAGAAACAAAATGACTGGTTTTGTTTTGGCTTTAGCCTACGAGAAAACAAAACTCTCTTTGGGTATATTAAAAGTAAATTTTATTGTTAAGAACAAGTCAATGGTGTCATTTTGTTTTACAAAAAAAATTGTGTGTTTCTACCAATGTGTGATATCGTGTTATCAGTTCACCGTAAAATAGCACAAATTTTTTATCCCTAAACAAAACGAACGAAAATTTGGAACAAATGGGCCGTAATGTGTCGAACATAACACGGCCAAAAATTCTCTGACATCAGAAAAAAATATAAAGTTTCAGGCCTAGCGAACCTAGCAAGCCAACTAAAAAAAAAAAAGAACCAGATTTAGATTTAAAGAAGGAGAAACAGAAGAGATTGACAGCGACAAAACACGCAACATATTTTTTCTGGTTTGGCTGGCTGTTCCACAACAAAACAACTTTGAAATTTTGCTCGTTTCCAACAGGGAAAAATTTAGGTTTTTTTTCTTTGTGGGCTCATTCGAAAAGATAAACTTGGCAGAAAATTTTCTGGTTTCTGATAAGTTTTTTTGTTGTTGTTGTTGTTAAAATATCGATTCAGTTTGGTGTTTCAAATGCAAAGCATTGGTGACACGTCACATTCAGAACACGACATCCATAAATAAATTTGCGAAGGAATTAAATTTCTTCGGAAACTGGTCATCCTCAAAAAAACAAAAACAAGAACAAGAACAACATACTAAAAAACATTGGATTCGATTTAGACTTATATTCTTTTTTACTAAGATATGAAACCAACTCTTAAACCGAAGCTTAGCTTCGAAAAACACACGGAAAACCAAAACAACCGAACCAAAAGAAAGAAAGCCGACACGATAAATCTTTGAAGAAAAAAAAAAAACACTCGATATTGGGGTATATCGAACAGCAAAAAGAAGAAGAAGAAGATTCGCCGACAACTAAATATCGAACAATATCGAAACTCTTATCAATGGAAAACGATATTTATATATATAGTCAATGGTGAACTTTAAAATGTTCTAATTTCATTTGGTTAGGGTGAAGTAAAAAGTTTTCGTAAAATACTGGTTCAGCTCGCTCGCACACACGCACTATCAAAGGATCAAAGTGTCAAAGTTGAAGTCAAACACCAAACCTCTTCTCCAAATTTTTCTGTTTTAGCTGAAAAAAAAACTAAAACTAATCCCAATCACTGTCAATTGAAATAAATTGATCGACGACGACGAGGACGACTGCGAAGAAACACTCGGCTTCTTCAAAACGATCAAAAGAAACTGGAAATTAGCTTGAATAGATGATACTGAGAATGCTTCAACCAGAGAGAGAGAAAAAAAAATGAAATGAAAGCGAACACATTCTGGAGAAAACAGACAAAACATTTTCGCTGGGTGAAATTTCTTGACAGCACCACTGGCAAGAAATGAAAAAACTACTCAACTTTTTCTTATGGAAAAAAAATTCACCCAGCAACAACAACAACATTTATCATGACACAAAATCTAAATTGACTTTAAAAATGAAATGAAATTTTTGGAAGCCAAATTTCTAGAAGAACTTCTTAGAACGTTTTCCAAAAACACAGTAGCTACACGGCACCTATCACACCAAACGACAATACAAACTTCAAAAAATGTACGAAAACAACGATGATCAAGATGAGTGCCCAAAAATAATTTCTTTAATGACGGCCATCATTTTTCTAGAACAAAAATGATCCAGAAACGGTTGTTTTTTCTTCTCATTGTGTAACTAAATCGTTTCTGGAACAAACAAAAACAAAAAACACTGAGATACAAACTCCCCGAACCAGCCAGAATACCCATAGCCATAACCGAATAAAAAATAGAATAACATTCTTTATGATCGTTTAGTGGATTGAACACAGCGAGAGATCCTATACGAATGGTTTTCTCTTTATGTTGCAAACAGTTCAATGGGTTTAGTTTGATGGGAAACTGGGATACCTCTGAACGAGGACTACATTTCATCATGATTGGTGATCAACGAATAATAACAATAAAACACATTGTGTATGAATTGAGTGTTTTCGAACTCTTGCAAAAAAAAAAACTTTATCAAAACTTTGATTCAATTCAAGTTCAAAAGCGAAAACCCAGGGCTTTCAAACATTTCACTCTGGTTCAATCTAATGATTTTGGCTTGGCATAAAGATGGTTGCTAACAATAATAACCAAAAATACTAAAAACAAACAATAGCTTAGAAAGAATTTAACACCAGCATAAGAGTAAGAAAAACCCAACAAAAAAAAAAGTAAATCAATGTTGAATTTATTTGTAGATCTGGATTCTAGAATCTAGATCCAAAAATTCAGAGCCTGATGGCATTGATGCCGATGGCTCCCAAACACTCTAGCGAAACATTCATATTGATTAGAGAGTGTGTGTGTGTGTATTTGTGTATAGCTGGCGTTAACTAAACGAAAAAATAAAACCAATAAATACCAGTGCCCGAAATAACCATTCGGGGTGATTAAGATTGAATTGCTAAAATGGATGGATCTTTATGTTGTTGTTTTTTTTTAATGTTTTCAGTCTTAGTTACTTTAGTTTTTATCTTCAAGTATTCGAGTACCAGAAAACATTGGCTCCCATAATTTAAAAAAAAATGCCTTTCCTATTAAACGGTTTATATGGTTGAATGTATACATTTTCTTGGTTGTTTTAGTTGTTTTATGAAAAACACTTAAAATAATATTTTAATAATAAAACTATCGGGTAATAGTTGTAATAATAAAAATATAACGAACATTATTTTCCAAGTTATTCAGAAAAAAAAAACATTCGAGAACAATCAATGAATGAATGGATGGAGCAAACAAAAGAGAGAAAGACTAATAATAAATATTAAAATCAAAAATAATAACCGAACAACAACCGACCGACCGACCGACCAACCGAATCAACGAACGAACGGAAAAACATAACGGTTTAAAATTAAAAATACAATAATAATAATAATAATTCAAGTTTAGTAGCAGATAATTTTCCCGGGAAATGATAGACGGGATAGAATGTTGGATAGCATTACAGTGGACGGGTAGACATTATTGAAGAGATCGGTGTCGATCATCATATCATCTTGGCCAAATTTCTTAAGCCAGAAAAAATGAAACTTTCTTTTCTTCTTTGATGGACCCTGAAAAAAAACCAATCAATAAGTTTGCTTTGTTCGTAGGATGATGGTTTACTCTCTTGATTGCTCAGAAACTTTTTATCAAAAAACATTTATCGTTTTTTTTTTTTTTCTGAATCAATTCAAAACAATTTTGGATCGGTGCTCAGTTGGGAACAGAGCGAAATGAAAACTTTTTTCTAGAACAGCTGCTCTAGTTAATTTTTCATGGACATTGTGTCTCGAATTTTGTGAATTAAAAACAGCGATAATATTCTAATTTTAAAATTTTTCAAAAAAAATTGACAAAAGCATTGTTTTTGAGTAAGAACTTTTTTTTAAGAAAATAACAGTTTTTCAGTTGCTGTTTCTCAATAATTATTACAAAGAAAGTGCTCAAGTGCTGGCCCAAATTTTTGCAGACTCTATCCATTCGAAAATGTTCGATTCAACAGCTTGAAAAGACAATTGACAGAAAAAAAAACAAAAAACAGAACAACAACATTTCAACAACTACTAGTGAGAAAAAAAAAAAACCCCATTGTGAAATGAATGATAATCATTTTCGTTTGTGTGTAATGTGAAAGCCACCCGTCGTAGTGAGTTAGTGTGGCGATATATCGTCAATTCTAATTATCATATTTTAGGCTCAATGTGTGTTTGAGGAAACACCAATCAAATGGAATGAATGAATGGAAAAACACTAGAAAACACCAATAAAAAATAGACAAAGAAAACTATCGATCCGATGGGAGAAACAACAACTGAAAGCGGGATTGATCCAAAAGAGACAAAATCGATCCAAGAAGACACACACACTTATTGTGATGACTAGGGAGAAAGCAAAAAACTACTTGAATATCAGGGAATACCAAAAAAAAAAAATACCCAGAAAGAAGAGTATTTGTTGATTATTATATTCGATGTGTGTGTGTGTTTAAAGTGATCAACATGATAAAATTGTTTGTATAACCTTATTGTGTTTACGAGAACAACAACAACAGAATGTTGGAAACAAAAAAAATAAAATATCGATTAATCGAAACCGGAGTTTAAACCAGAAACAAAAAAATAACCGAAATAACCTATTTTCGATATATAGCGTTTGAAGCAGTTTTTTGTTTAGGGAAAAAAAACACTATCGAACCACTCGGGCCATCACAAATAATAGAACACCAAACTAGGCACTTGGTTATTCAGCAAATTTCCAATTCTGCCAATGAACATTCAACATTCACAGAATGTCTTGATGATGGAAAAAAGTGCTGTGCTTTGGTAAAACGAAGAAAAAAATTTGCTTTGGAAAATCAATGCCAGTGGCTACTGCTCTATTTACGACCAAGAGCAAAGCAATTCAAATAAAATTCAAACCAAAGCGACAAATTTTAGTAGAAGAAACATGAGATTTTTTTCTACAAAAAAAAAACGATTCCCAGTTACTTTTAAGAGCCCAATTTTCTTGGAGAAATTTTTCTCCTAACCTAATCGTGTTCTTTTGTTGTTTTTCGACAATTGTGTTTGACACATAGACACACAGCCCATCATCATGTCAAATGATTGAAAAATTTTTCTTTCTTCTAAAAAATTCTTTGACGGTAACAAAGAGAGAAGAAAAAGTATCGAGTTCATCCACAAAATAACCAGAAAATAACCGAAAAGAATCAAATTTCAAAGATTATTATAGAAAGAGAGTTCATAGTTGAATTTTCTTCTTATTCGAAAATTGAACGAAGAAAAACCACAAGCCACCACCAAAAAAAAAAGCAACTTAATGCACGTGCCATACAACAGCAAGCGAGTTTTAAATGGTACTCGATCCCAAACAGAACAATATGCTATCAATCTCTTAATGGAACAACCAATTTCAAACCATCAAACTAGAATTGGTATCGGAATGCATTCATCATAGCTTTTGGGATACTTTTTGGCTACGGTGTGGCGGCATCGGTTGCAGCCATTTGGTATCCTGGAAAATAGGTAGAGAACCCGCACACATCCGAGAGGAAGAGACCAGAAAAAAGAAGGATTCTGTGTGTAACAATGGGATTTCCTTTTCTGGCTCATCTTTGGTATATCAAGATCCTAGATATCTAATTCATTTAAACAAACAACAACATTTTACAACAATACATGGAAAAAAAAAACAATCCCCTAGAATCCAGGGCCTAAAGATCGAAACACCAAAGAAAGAGAGATTCATTCTGAGATGAGAACAATGCGTGCTTTGTTTTAGCAATTTGTTTTGTCAATATTTCATTTGAGAAAATTAAAGAATCCTCCCATCCCGCTTCGAGAAGAGAGCTAAAAATTCAATAAAACCAATGTTTATATTAAGAAAAAAAAGAAAAGAAACAATCAGAAAGCTGTTTCTGGTTCTGTTTTTTTGGGCTTTGCTTGTTCCAAAATTTTGACCCAAAACACACACACACACACACGCACTGATGACCATAACAAATCAAAAAAATTCTCAAAAAATTTTTCAAGAAAAAAATTTAGTTCCTAGAACAAGATTAAAAATTTCCTATTTCAAACTTTGAAACAACAAAGTTGAAGGAACATTATGGAACAACCGAATCTCGGTGGTAGCTGTGGTGGATTCTGCTGTTCGGGCTAATTTTAAAATCGATTTTTTTTCTCTCTCTCTCTCTCTCTCTTTAATCGATAATTCTGGAATCAGATACTTTTTAGAACTTTTTCTTCTTCTAGCTGTTGTAGCTAGGCTCTAATTCAATAAGAATTTAATAATGTTTTAGAATGAGTATAGAAAAATGTTCAAGTATCAAACCAAAAATTGTGGATTCAAAACTGCCGAGTTCAAAAACTACGAGAATACAGTTTCTTCCAAAACTAAAATCCACATTACAATTTATTTACAAGGATGGTATATTATTATTATTATAAGCAAAAAGAAAACAATTACCAGAAAACATAATATAAGAAAACTAGGAAAGAAAAATACCCAAATTTTAAGAACTAAATACCCGGAGAAGAATTTTTTTTTTTTAACCTAATTAAATTAACATGAAAAAGACATAATGTTTTTCTCCAGAATGAAAGAATACAAAACACACGCATATAAATCGTGTGGGTCTCTTGTTAGGTTGGTTGGTTGGTTGTTTAGTAACACAAACACACTTCGGGTTTTAAACAACCAGCCCAAGCCAAACGAAAAATATCCACGTTATTCTCTGCCTATACAACAATCCACCGGGTACTTCGTCGATACCGGTTTTTTTCGAAAAAAAATGAAGTTTTATTCAGGTTTTTTTTTTCTTACTCCTTTTAAACTCCTACCTATAAGGTAATTGAATTCAAAGTTTTTGGTTGTGTTCTGTTTTGACTGGTTGGTGAACATTCATTTGTCAAACGTCTTCATGAGGCTTTCACATTTTTTTAGATTACTAGAAAACAAAGCGAGAGATTGCTAGAGCCACACATAATTGATTTATTCGCAATTTATTATTAATATAATTTTTTTCTCTAGGTTTTAGCGGTTTAGCTTTTATTTTTTCTATTAAAAAATTTCAATTAATAAAAGAGTTCAACTCTAATTACTAATTGCACCTTTTTGACGAGACTTTTTTGTT
Organism: Octodonta nipae; assembly: GCA_034190945.1. Classification (NCBI taxonomy): domain Eukaryota; kingdom Metazoa; phylum Arthropoda; class Insecta; order Coleoptera; family Chrysomelidae; genus Octodonta; species Octodonta nipae. The sequence goes on along the minus strand of JAVLUE010000093.1, from coordinate 111,225 downwards.
TCTATCTTGAACCAAAACCAGTGATATGAACCAGAGTAAAAAAAGGCCTAAAAATATCAGAGAATATTTGGAACTCCACCTTGAGAAGTGAATTTTTTTTTCGAAAATAAAATTACATTGAAAATCGATTTGTTTCGGGCTTTTAAAAATTTTAGTTTCTTCTAGTTTTAATGATAAACTAGCGATAAATCAGAGAACTAAACTTAAACTAGGACCTAAAAAATCAACTATTTTTGGCTTTCAATTCCGTTAATTTCAATGATAAAATTCAAAAAATTCTTGTTTTTGAGAGAAAAAATAAAACGAAATTCTTTCAAGATCTTAAACATGGAAAAAATTGTCAAAACTTTGCTGTCGTTCAAACAGAATCTCCACGAGAAAAAAAAACCAGGAAAATTTTAAATTAAACAAAACGCCAATTATTTGTACAACCTAGGCACTGTGTTTGTCTATGCGTTTCAGCGTGTGTATGTATTGCCTGCTAAACAAAACGCGAAAAAAAAACTGCTTACTATCAGCTTTTTTCTATGAGCCAAAAATTGAAGAAATTCTCTTGAAAAAAAAAAACACACGGAAAAAATCAAAATCAAAAATTTGACTAGTTTCGTTTTTGGATTGTAAAGTTCTACTACTGAAAAAATTTTTTTTTTTATATAGCAATCCTTTCAATTTAGGTTTAACAGGAAAAAAAAAACTAACCAAACAAACAAGCACTTTAAAACAAAACTCTTGAAGCTTAATAAATATTAAAACAACAAGCCTAAACAAGAAAATATTGTTTTTTTTTTCGTCTTCTTCTTCCTTGGCTTAGAGTTTAGGCTTCATTTTAAGTGAGTTGAATGTTGTGTCTGCCTGGGTTTTGCCATACCCCGAATCGTCGAATTATTATTAGCAGAAAGAAATTGATCAATTTTAGCTTAGATCGGCTAGATTTTTCATTTGTTAATTTTGAATTGTTGGCTGGCTTGCTCAAATTATTGGATAAACATTACTAAACAGAACAACTCAGAACAGATTCTGTTTGTTTCCCTAAAGTTTCCTACACACAAAAAAGACCCTATGTGTGTGTGTGTGTGTGTGATGAGAAAGGAGAAAAACCAGCCAGCCAAAAATTCGAACAACTGATCGAATGATTTTGAATTGAAGCTGTTAGTGTTTGTTTGTTTGCTTGCTTGCTCAAAAGTCTTGATAATTGGTTTCAGGGTATGTGGTGGTTGTTTCTCTCCACTATGGAAAACCACCATTAACACATTATAACAGTTAAATTTAGAAATCCTAAAGAAAAATGTTTTCGAAAATTTCAAGACACAAGTGAACCCAAAAGAGCGTCTATTGCTTTCTAAAAACTTATAAACAACCAGAATAGAATAGAATTCGATTTGTCTAATTAATTGAGTATCTTGCTAGCAAGCTTCGTTTGAAACTCTATGTAAATTATGGTTAAGCAAAACACAGCGGAAAGATTTGACAGCAAACCAACCAACCAACCAACCAAACAATGACAACAGTGATGATTGAAAAGCCTATTCAGAAAATTAAAAATTGCTGAATAACACTACTACTGACTACGATCTTGTAGTCAATCACTCTACTAGTCAGTCACTAGACCAGTCTAAATTTGGGTTTACAGGTTTATTTTTGGGGAGATGCCGAGAAACTGCGGAGAAACTCAAGAACTTCGCGGTCCATAGGAATGTGTACAAATAATGGGCAACCGACAAAAAAAATTTTCTGGTTGTTATCGGTAAAGTAACGTGGCTTGGTTCGTTCAAACTTTGGGAATAAATTTGATAAAAAAAATTTGAATGTAAGAGAAAAAATAAAACCTAACCAAAAACCTTGTTTGTGTTCTTTGGGAACATCCCAAAGATATATTTTTGAGATACGCTTTCGAGAGATAATTTTTCGGAATGAACCAGAGATCCTGTAAACACAGTGACAGCATGTAGTGAGAACAAAAACCGAAACCAGGAAGAAAAAAAAAATCTCACACAAATTCTCTGCTGTTTTTTTTTTCTAATTTGGGAAGCTTTTAATTTATTTATTTATGATTACTTTATTTATACTTACAATTTTATTTAATTTTAGACTTTTTTTTTCTCTAGGCTTTTGTTTTTCAACCAGAATGAAAAAACCAAACAACCAGATAAACCAGAATCCTCAAAAAAAAAATTCACAACACAAATAGCATAAAAGAAAGATAGAATAAATGGTCTAATTTTATGAAATACGCATCATTTCATCCAGAAAAAAAAACACGAAAATGAATTCCATTTCGTTTTTTTTTCTAGTTAAAATTTAATTCTTCTGATTATAAACCAAAGCCCAGAACTGGCAAAACCCAAAAAACAAAACATGGCCCAAGTTCCAACCGAAACAATTCAAGCTTTAAAAAAAAAAATCGAAGAAATTTTTTTCTGAAGAAGAAACGGCTAGAAAAAAAGCTAGAAGACAATAGATTTAAATAATTCGTTTACTGATGATGAAGGAAAAAAAAATCGGGAACTAAAAGAATCCCGTGAATCGAAACAGAATCCAGAAAGAAAAGAATAATGAACAGGAAAAAAAAAATTCAATCGATTAAACGATTCGTTTGATAAGCAAACTTTTGCTTGCTTGCTTGGGTTCCCAACCAATTTTCACAATATACAGACCAAACACACACACACCCAGAGTATTATTAGAATAGAATCCTTTGGAATCGTTGGAACGCTTTAAAAAAAAAATTAATTAAAAATTCCTTGAATTTGAAACCCAAACCGGGGAGTCTCTCAATTTGAGAGATTGAAACAAATTGAAAACTAAAGAAGGATTTATTTTAATTGTGGAAAAAGCCCTGTGTGAACCAAAAAATTGAACCAAAACACAGACAATTGAGACACAATGAGATTTTTTTTCTCTACAAAGCTAAACTAAACTTAGGCCAACTAAACTCTTTAGGCCAATGTTTTTGGGAGCCGGGAGGTTTTTTGGATAAATATTTTTCTCTTGATGAATCGATGTGAGAGAAGTTTCTGAAATTTTGAAACCGAGCGAAAAACCGAGTATTTTTTTTCCTTTTGTTCTCGTTGGTTAGATATAATTTTGCATGGATGTGTTAAATGGAATATAAAAGTGTTGAAACGACATAATGGATCGAGGCGATTTGTAATCTCGTTCCATTTTCATTTCTAGCTTTGAATATTTGCATTCGAATTCGTTGTTCAAAGAAAGGAACGTAATTTTTCTATTGCATCAGAAAAATCTAGGATGAGAAGCTAAATTCATTATTAGCACACTGCTTGAATGTGTCCATTCCAGTGTTGTTGTTGGTTCAACATCTTCTATGATCATCATCGAGTAACTCTGGGCCTAGAAAAACCTCTAGGTTATTGTTTTCGAAAAAAAAAAAACAACCAAACCAAGAATTCATTAAAGCTCTAGATTTTTGGAAGAGACTTTAGCAACGAAGATTTCTATTCAAACAGTGATAATGGCAAATGATCGAATCGATTATGATGCTAATGATCGGATTGTTCGAGTTTCAAAAGTGTTTTTTTTTTTGTTGCTGTGTTCATCAATATCATCATCATTTGAATGTCCATTCAGTTCAGCTATTGTGAGATGTTGTACTGTCGAGCCATTGTTGTTCCGAATGTTTTTGTTCCTATTCAATCTGTTTGCTGTGATGGACCTGATTGTATCATGAACCAGAAAGATGATGATAGAATGTTCCTGAAAAGAAATTTGAATAAAAACGAACAGTCTTTCTGGGAACCTTTTGAAACTCATGTGTTTGTTATGTTCAACAATAAATAAAGTGAAAATCAGTGTCGATCGTGTAAAGAAATTTTCTTCGTGTTTCGGGTTTTTTTTTTCTTCTTCTGGTTCTTGCATCGGAATTTTTCTCCACCGGATTCTAGTTCAGTTGCTTGTCCTAGTCGAATGTTTCAATGAGAGAAACCAGATTCACAGCTAATGCAAATTTGCGATAAACGAAAATAAAATGAAGAAGAAATTGCCAAAATTTGAATAAAGTATATTTAAACAATTTGTGTTTTCACCAGTTTGGATCAGTTCCAAGAAGAATTGAAGGCATTGAAGCTAAGTATTAACAAATAAACAGCAAATGCTTGAAATAAGTTTTTTTTCCGGCTTTTTTGTTTCTAATGTTGAACTCTCATAAATATGGAATAGATTTGGTGATGCGCAGCCGTTGTTCGAATCAATCAGAAGAATCCAATCAATTGAAGACCATTGATTAAAAGATTGCTTCAAACGAACCAAATGATTCTCGAAATAAATATCGTAACGCTGTACTCAGCTTTTGAAACTCTGATAGAACAGTTTTTCAGCCCAAAAAGAGGCTTTCTTTTGGAACAAACAAAATCAGGGAAAAAATTTTGTCATAAAAAAACCGGAGCAAAAAAATTTCATGTATGAAAAATTTGTCATAAAAAAACATGAAATTCATGTAAAAAAAAAAAAATGCAAAAAACTAGAGAAAATTGAAACTAAGTGACAACCAGGAGCAACCATTCTCAAGAAAAAAATCAAAGAGACCCGCGATTGTTCCAAGAACAACAGCATAAAATATATGATTCGCTAATAATGATTGACGATGACGACTGTGTTATGGCAATCTACTCGGGTACCACGAATACCAGTATATAGAAAATATATTGGAACCAAATGCCATAAACACACACACACACACACACCAAACATGAAATCTCTAGGTTTTTTCCTCATTTCGGTACCTAGAATCATTTCTAAAAAAAACCCGAAATCCTCCAGAAACATCCAAGAGAGAAAATGTTTGTTGTTGTTGTTGTTTTCCTCCTTGGCTCACGATAATTGAATTAAATTAAAATAGATTTACGATTTTAGCTAATAAGCGAAGGAAATTTCCGAAAAAAAAAAACGACAACGCGAAAAAGGCAGAGGAAAAAAATTAGCTAGTCCATTAATTTCTATCTCAACGGCTTTAAATCAAAAAAGCTTGATGGAAGCTGATAGAAGCTTCTTCTTTTTCTTTCAATTCGTTTAAAAAAATTAGCCGTAGGTTGTGTTGTTCTACCCGGTTTTTTGTTGTTGTTGAAAGCATTCATTTGTTTCGAAATGCAAATCAAAATAAAAACGAAGATGCATCCAGGCAATGATGATCAAAGTGTCAAGCGACGTGCAACGTCGAAGCTCTTTGTGTTTTGATTAATAATGAATGAATGTTTTTTTTTTTTTTTTGAATTTTAATTTCATTTCTAATTAATTTGATTTGATTTGATTTGTTATTCGATTTGATTTGGAAAAAACACCGTTGTTGAACGGTGGATTTTGGAGAAAGTTTTTCAAATTGAACAGTATATAACCAATGACAGAATGGATGCTTTCTGATATCTTAACCAAAGAGATTTTCTGAACAACCGGTACCCGAATAAAAATTCATCAATTATTAAAAATCAAATCATAATTTTTTGATTAGAAAAAAAAAATTATGATCACTATTCAGGCTAGTTTTTATGTGTCTCACCCAGTCACAAAGTCAAGTTTGACAACACACCAACACACCAAAAAAAAAAAACGAATCCAATTTTCCAGAAGAGAATGGACCTAGGGAGACAAGCAACCAAAATGATGGACCAACCAAAAATGTGACAAAGAAAGCAAGAAGAAGAATCTTATTCCCATAACTGAATCGCAGTCAATCACCGGATCTCATGGGACAAACCTTCGAGCCATATAGAAAGATGTGTATGGAAACAAATGAATAACAGAAAAAAAACAATCGATCCTGAGAAATTGAAAAAAAAAAAATCACAAGATTCTAGGGACGAGAGTCGTAGAAACATTGTCACAATTCTCAACGAAATATGTCACCAAAAAATGTGTTTCAAATATTTTTAAACAAAACAAACGAATAGAAAATACTAAGAATCTTTGGGGCCTAGCAATTAATAGAAAGCATTGCCACTTGGCTGTGTGATGTCCCCATATCCCAATACCCAGAATAAAACAAATAAAATTGGAGAAAAAAAAAATTCAATTAATAATGAATCTTTCCAAATTTTTTGTCAGTGAAAGTGTCAAGAAGTGGCCCTGGGTGGGTACCAAAAGCTCTAAAACGAGCCCTAGCCCAAGATCTATTGAATGGTTGATGTTTTAGCAGTTGACTAGAAATGTTGACCTTCCTCTCTGACAGGAACACGATGAAATTGGATTCTATCTTATTATTATTAGTAATACCCGGAGAGTTACAGTTATTTTCATTAATTAAAAGTTTTCAGTTTTTTTTTGATTACTGCAAAAAAGTTTTCTGCCTAGTTTCAAGCGACATTGGAAGACAACAAAAGCCTAAACAGTCGACAGACGGGCCACCAAACTAACGAACGAACAAACAAACAAACAAACCGAATAGCCAAACAAAAATCAAGTGGACACACACACACATCGGGTATTCGGATATTCGGGAGTGTAAAGTTTCCAGTCAAACAACAGAGAAAGAACGAAGGAAAAAAAAAAGTGTTGACATGTCAGAAACAATGCAATAGAAAACAGAAAACTTCTGAAGACAAACCCAAAGCCACAGCAGCAGCAGCAAACAGCATCAAACGTCAAAAATGGAAACCAGAGGAACGGAAAACCGAAGAAAAAGCTTCGAAAAAATAGAATGAACTTCAAAAATAGAATATCGTAATCTGTCAACAAATTTTCATTATAAATGTTTATAAATGAAGATGTAATTCTAGTTTATTTAACCAGCCAACCATCAGGCTAAAATAGTTTTTAATACCCGGTTGTAATAAGCGAAGATATTTCCGAGTGGTGCTTCGGGTATTTGTTCGCACACACACACACACACAAACCAAAACACTGTGTGTGTGTATGTTTGCTTTTGCACTTACGATAAAAAGATATTTCTTCTTAACAACCCTAATAGTAGAAACAGAGAGAAAGAGAGAAATAAATTAATATTAAGATGTAAATCTATGAAGAGATGAAAACCCGAATAATTTTACTAAAAAAAAAAAATGATTTCAAATTTTAATGGCATGAAATTTTATGTTTCAATTCAAATGAACAAACGAACAAGAGTAAAGCCACAAACCCATTAAAGGAGAACCAAAACTACTGGCGCAACCCGAAAACAACGGAAACAAATAAAACAAGCTGACAAGCAACCACAAAACCCTGAAACAAAACAGTGATAGCGGACAAGGCCTCTAGCGGCTTTGTCAAGACCTTTCACCAGCCAACCAACCAGCCAACCAACCAACCAGCAACCAACCAACCAGCCATCCAGCAACCAACCAACCAACCTCGTCCATCATATAAATCATTTCTAATTTATTTAAATTATCTTTGTTTTATTTTTTTCAAAGAAAAATAAATAAATAAATAAAGTTTTAAGAATAGAATCAATTCTGGAAATAAATTACCGAAGCTAACGTATTCGAGTTTAGTTTCGATAAACCAGGAATAGAAATGAGTTTTCAATGAATCTGGTTGGACTTTGGTGGGTTCAATCTTAGGTTCATTAAATTCAAAACAAATTCTAAACGATTGAGCAAAACTGAGAAAGAATTTGAAACATTTTTGGTGAAACAAAAAAATGCCTGAAGCAATGTTTATTGATTGAAACATGAAAAAAAAATTGTTCGAATTTTTTTTTTTTTTTCCAAAATGAATATTTCATGAATTATTGTTTTGGGAAAAAAAAACAAAATGAATTCAGTTAATTGAACAAATGAACGGGCAACATTTATCTCAGTTTTCAATTGATAATTGAATAATTGAACAAATTTTTAACTATATGTGACACCAAGAGTAGTTTGTGTTAAACACTGATTGTAATGAATGTTTTCTTTTTTGATTCAAAACGAATAAAATAAGTTTTTTGGAAAAATTTTAAATTAAATTAAATTTTTAATTTAAAACTAAATAAAATCGATCGGCTTGTTTGTAATAGAAAAAAAATAAAATAGTCGGCAAACGCATCGTATAGTATATGCGGTAAATATGTTTTGACATTGGATTATTATCTTATAATGGAACAAAGGAAAAATAACGAAATTTCGGGTTTTTCTTTTTTTCAAACACCATGAATGTTGGTCCCGTGTCCCGGTGCCATAAGGAGAAAAGATTTGACCGGAATTTTTTTTTCAAGTTCAGTTTGTTTGTTTGTCACACACACACCTAGTACAACCATATAATTCACTTGGCTGATCAATAATTAATGTTCGCAGCAGCAGCTTGCCTTTATTATTCTATTCCAAGATCATCATTCAAATAGATAAAGCAATGCAATAACAACAAGAACAAGAGAAAAGAAACTAGATTTCAGCTTAGATAGTGATAGACATGAATTATGACACAAGCACGAACAACGAAACTAAAAGAACATAAATGGAAACACTTTTAAACAAATCAATTTTTCCTTTGGTGGTTTAGCCTGCAAACAACCTAGGCTCCAAAGAACCTAAAGAAAAAAATCTTGATAAAACTTCTCTGAAACTATCCCGGGTGATTGTTCTTCTTGGGAATCTAACCAGAAAATCTATTTTCGTTTCAAACAATCGAACAACAACATTACCAAAAAAAAAAAAAAATTATCCGGTTCATTCATTGGTTTTTCATCGGAAACTTAGGGGAATCGAAAAATTTTTTTAGCTGAAACTATCATCTGATTCACTGATCATTATTGTTAACCACACAACCGTCATCTCAGCAAAGTGTCAAACTAATTTTGACACCTACCTATCTCGAAAAAACAAACACAAATCCTACATGAATTCTTTTTTCTTTTTTTTTTGGGCTAGCCTAAACTAAGCCAAAAGTGAGAGCCTACAACAAAAACAAGCAAAGAACAATCGAACCATCAACTTGATGGATGCATAATCAACCATCATCATCATCCTCATACCATCAGATAATAATATATGGGAAAAAAAACCCATCCATTATACTATTTTTTGGGTTGAAGGTGGAACAAGGAGAGTAAGTAGAGGAAAAATTAATTTAATTTTAATTTCAAAAAAACTAAAAACTCGTAGAAATTCAGTCTGATGGGCTGTTGACATTTCTCTTCTTTTGAGTTTCATTCTCTTGCATTTAGCTGTGTTGTGTGTGTGTGATCAACAATAACAACAAGATGATCAACGATACGAAATGGAATAAACAAATAAACAATAGCTAGCTAGAAAAAAATTCATAAAAACAGACAGTCAGAGAGAGAGTCTTTGACAACCAAAAAAGTTGTTTTGAGAAGCAATGCGGAATGCACCATCGAATCATCAAGAGAGAATCATTCATTCGTGCAATATATACCCGGGAAAAAAAATAAAAGTCGGTAGATTCGTTTGTTTTGAAACTAAATTTTGAATACTTTTCAAACAGCAGAGAGGTTGGAAAACAAAAACGGTTGGAAACTTTGAACCAACCGAACAGCAGCAGCAGGGAGAATGCAGAAAACTGTAAACTGGAAACTTGGAACTTCTTGGGTAAATGAAATTTAACCTGAGACACAACCTTTGTGCTTCTCAATTCAATCATTTCTTGTCGATTGATTTAGGGCTCAAACTCTTGATTGAATGATCAACAAAACAAAAAAACTATCATCATCATTGGAACAAAACCAAGGTGCCTAGAAACCAAACTCAATAGAATTATTGAATTCTTAATGATAAGAAGAATATATATTTTCGATAATGGAATACATAAACACAATGGATGATTCACCAAACTTCAGCTTTTTTTTCCTATTTATTAGTTTTTTTTTTTAAAGGGAAAGATCCTGAAGAAAACTTTTGGCTTGCTGTATGATCATCATAATGATCATCATCGATGATGATCATTATTATCATCATGTAAATAGCTTGCATTATTTTCTTTGAAAAAATGATGCCAAGGAACAAACCGAGGATTCAAAAATAAATTTTTTAAAGGAGAGAAAAAAACTCATTTAACTCTCCCGGGATATTTTATCATTGAGATGAATATATAAATAATGGCCAAAAAAAATTCAATGAGTTAATCAAAAAGAGAAAAACTTGAAAACTTGACTTTTGTCCCATTCCCGGAAAATGGGCAGAGAAAACATCAGAAGAGGTAAACTTGAAACTTTCAAAAAAAAATTCAATTAACCTGAAGCTTTTTTTTTCCTAAATGAAATTCTCTATTCAAACAATGTTTTTTTGGTACTGCCTGAACTTGATGTTTCCGAATTCTTGATGCTTAAAAACATAGAAAGAGAGATTTAAATGTGACAACAGGTAAAACCAGGTAGACACCAGGTTAAAACTGTTTCTCTTCAATATTAAAAAAAATATTTTATTAAAATATCTATAGAACAATAAAACATTTTTAAAAAAATCGTTATGATTGAAAAACATTGAGAAAACAAAATTCTAAATATCTGAACAGTGGCATCATCATTGATGTATTGATGATGATTAGGGTTTTTTTTTCTCATCATAAACTCAACTCAAACAAATCTAAATAATCCAAGAAAAAAAAAACCACATAACATTATCATCATTTGAATTTGAATGTTCTTTGGGTGCTTGGTAGTGTATATGATTGGTTTTTTTGGTTTTTCTGGTTCATTCTGTTGTTGTTAGTTTTGATTTGATAGAGGAAAAAAAATATCGTTTGCTTGTTTTCTTATGAAAATCAAATACATTGTTCCGTTGTGGTTTTTTCTTGCAAATTTGAAGCCATGCCTGTTTGCTGTTTTTTTGGTTAATTTGAAATTTCATTTCCAAACATTTTACTAGACTCTAAAACAATGATGATGATAATCTAGATCTATCTGGTAGATAGGACATAGTAGATTTTTTCTACTTTGGATAGACCATGTATAATGTTGTCTTAAGACAGTAATGTGTTTCTTCCTATCTAAAATATTAATATAAAAAAAAAAACACTGAGCCAGAATAATAGAAATAATAATGAAACTATTTGTAGTGTTTTTTTTTTCTAGTTTCTGTTCTTCAGTTTATTATCATCATTATCATCATCCAACCAACCAACCATCCAACCAACACATTAAATACACAATGACGACGAAGACGAGACTAACAGATAACGAGATATTACGGCTACTAGCCCAAAGCTAACAATGAATAAAAATGAATACCAACCAGAGAAGAAGAAAAAATAGAAAATGTTTTCAATTAATTTCATCGGACAACATCATCATTGGAATATGATTGCCAAATCAAAACAGAAACAACATTCCATACTAACACTGCCTTCTATTTAACGAACAAATCTTAAAAAAAGATTCGAAAACTATTTCGAAAACCATAACTGAACGTTTTCCCTTGTCGGGAAAGCTTTCAGTTTTAGGGTTTGAGAATAGAATCAACTCAGGTATTTCAGGTATCAAACATCTCTGACCGAATTAAATTAAATTTTTTTTTTTATTATCAAAACGAAATGATAAAAAATTTCGTTAGTTTGATTGTGAAACAAGCAAGCGAGTTGAAGGTCTTGAAACAGAAGCGCATGTGAGAAATCAATAAGAAAAATCTAATCCCGATGAAATTTTCGTTTAAAACGAAAATTAACCCAAGTTTTTCTCCTAGTGAAGCACAGAGATAACTTTTTAATCTAACCAAAAATGGGCAGCCCAATTAACCAGCCAACTCTAACAGTAGCAGCAGCAGTTTATTGTTGATAAAACTTTTTCTGACAAACCACCGAATGAATTTTAAACAAATCATCCACCAAATTCAAATTGAGATCGTTAACTTCATCGTGGTCATCACATTGTTGTGGTCAACCATTGACCACACAACAGTGCTGACCAAAAAATAAAATATGCCCTTCGCTGAAATCTGATAGTTTCTATTTAGAGAAAGTTTTATTTTCGAAAAATTTCAGTTTCCATTTTTCTCGGTCAAACACAGTTTGTCGGTTACATTGTAAAAAAAAAAAAATTTTTTTTCCTTCAAAATTTGAATAGATCAAAATTGCGGGATTTTTTTCACGGGAAAAAAGCATCTGTTTGGTTGAATGAATAGAAAAATGAAAGAACAGAAGAGAAAAAAAAATAATTTATTAATTAATGACAATGCACAGATGCCTAAAAGAAACGAGAAAATCCCATCAAACTAATCCTGGAACAAATAAACTATTGACTAGAACTGAATTGTCATTGAATGGAATGTGTGTGTGTGTGTGTGCATTCGTTTTTAGCAAACAAAGTTTTAAAATAAAAGTTTTTCTCGACACAAAACTCGACAACTCGAACTTTGAACCCGACCGGTGTGCGACGATGAACACCGACGACGACACCTCGTTCAAATTTTATTAATCCAGATTTTAAAATAAAATGCTATCGATGTTAATTTGGATGCGATTTGGAACAAAGAACATTGAAAGTTTTTGTTGAATCGATTTGGTTGTTGCTGAGAAACAAGCAGATGACGTGTTTTCGAATCTACTCGAGTTTTTTTTTTTTGGTTCGAAAGGTCCATGGGTAAGAACAGCCTGAATGCCGTTAAATTCGTTTAATTTCGTTCAATTATAATCATCATCATCATTAAGATTGGCCAAATTAATGCGGTGCTTCACTAGAAAAACACATCAACAGCTCAGCAACTTGAATGAGATAATCCCATTTCAAACAATCAGAATGGTAATGGTCTCGTCCTCATCATAATAATCATCGAATTGTGATTTAAAATCCGACTCAAACTGACGATCCAAATCGAATGGAACCAGCGAAAAAAAAAAAACAACTAGAACAATCTTCGTGTTCATTCCAATCTAATTGCCTGATTGAAATGAGTGGATGAATAGAGAAACGATATATTTAAGAAGTGCTTCTCGAACTCGCACTAACTCGGCATCTCTCTCTCTCTCTCTCTCTCTCTTGAAACATTCGAATCGAATCCAATTCCAAGATTTGAAGCAAATGAACTTTTCGTGTTTTCAACTCCAATCAATTTTGAAATTGGTGGTGGAAAAACCCTTGTCGACACGAATAGAAACAATCAAATTGAGTCAATAGGAAGAAGAAGAAGAATGGAAATTCAGCTAAACAACCTTTTTCTTCTAGTGGAAAAAAGTTTCTGATAGAAAGTTTTCCAAAAATTTCCAAAAATTCTTTCGATATTCAATAGCTTGAATATATATTTTATGTCCATTTCAACAACAGAATAATATGGGATCATGTAAATCAAACAAATCAAACATCGGAAACAAATATTTAGAACAACCAACCAATTCCTAAGAGTTTAGTTTCAATTTTCAATCAAAAAAAAACCAATTTTTTGAATTGCTTGAATCCCATACTACACCTCTTTTCTTATCAATGACTTTTTAGTGTTTAATAATTTTCTATTTGTTTCAGAAACATAATTGAAGAACAACAACCAGAGAGAAAAACCAAAAAACCCAAAATTATTCATCAATGACATCAACAGAAGTGGTGGAGCCGAAAACTCGGTGAAAATAATGTGCCCTTATAATGGTCAAATTTTTTTTTTAGCTATTAAATATTGCTATTTATAATTTTTTTGAAAGCCTCAAAGAAAACCAAAAAAAAAAAAACCTAGAGAAATCCTAAAATGACTAAATGAATCTTTTGTTGTTCTTTTTCGTTGACGAGAAATACGTTGAATAAATCAAGCAGAAAAAATCGGGTGGTTGTTGTTATTTTTTTTTTCAATAATAATAAAGAAGGAAAAGAAATACAAACAAACTGTATTGCTTTGCAATTTCATGCTTAATGGAATTTTCTTTTGAATAGAAACGACAACGAAAAACAAGAAGCCATCATCTTACTTCTCCACCATTCTGTCCGCTAAAACCCAAAATCTTGACCGTTCTTGTTTTGGATGAATGAATGGATGGATGGATGGATGGACGATGGTCAATGTTTGTAGCAATTGAATCTTTCAACTGCCATATTATAAATAAATTTGGTACCCAACACACACACACACACACACACACATCAAGAAGAACAATGTCAATTAATTGCACAAACACACTGGGCACATTGATTTGGTCAGTTTTTAGCCTGTATATACCCACAATGAATGAATGAAATCAAAAATACAAATCAAAAAAGAAATTAAATGAAGGCATAACAGAGAATAGAAAAAAAACATTCAAAACCAGATATAAGAGAGTAAAAAAATTTGCTTTGAATAGAAAATTAAAAAAAATTATGATGAACCACCAGGACAGAATCATTGACCATTACAAATGACCAATCGAAATTTAAATTCATCCAGAGTAATTCAAAAGGTATGTATAATATATTGTATACCGGTATAAATGGTAATACCAAATTTCTTTTCGAACCTCCACTCTGGTTTAATGTTCTAATCTAAATTCATGGCACCGCTGCAAATAAATTATGTTCCAAGAGGAAGGAAAAAAAGAACAAGAAACAACGAAAAAAATCTACATTAATAAAACTCTGGACCTTTGCTCCCTAAAATTTAAACGATTCAATTTTCAACGAGAGAGAGAGAGGATTGTTTGTGTTGAATCCTAGGACCTAGGACCCAGAACCGAGAAAGAGAATTATAATTTTTTTTCAGTCAATAAAAAACTTGATCGACTTTGAATTTTTCTTTGAAATAGAAAAAACTTAAGCAAAAAGGTCGCGTGTTGACACATTTTACTAAGAACAGTTTCTTCTGTTCATAAGTTTATCTATAGAAGAGAAAGAAAAATCCATCATTTTTCACCCAAACTCAGAGCCTTTTCATTCATCCGGTAGGATGAATAAATCAATCAACACAACACGGGCTACTTCAATGAAACCAAGCCATTCATTCAAGTCCATAACAGCAATGAAGAGAAAAGTTTTTTCTTTCAGTTGACGTGCTCTCGAGTTGGTCTCTTGGTGCCCAGGAATGGCCAATCCATCTTTATCGGGATTCGAACACAAACACACACACGAGACATTGGGACACAAGCACACAAACACACGAAACACGCACATCATTGAAAATCACATACACGTGACATGAATTTACCTTTTTCCCTAGGACTTTTTTCTTTGGTAAAAAGTTTCAAAAAAAAAAAAAAATGTTTCTCTCTTCTAACTAAAAAGATCTAATTGATTGTTTGCATTGACATTTTTTCTCTGTGTGTGTGTTGTGACACCAAAAATTTGAATTCATGACTTAAAGAAAACATCATATGTGAACAGAGCAGAGAGAGAGAGAGAGAGAGAGAGAGAGAGAGAGAGAGTGATGGAGACCTAGAACTGATGATGGTCACCCTGCCAATCCACCAACAACGTTAAACGATCCGCTAAAACAAACAGAACAGAACAGCACCCAAACAAAACAAATAAATAAATTGAAATTGAAATTTTCTTCTTTTTCTGAAATCTTCTTTGGTTCGGGTACCAAGACCATGGACCCGAGAAACAGAGATGGCTTCAGGCCTCATTTCCAATGATTTCAAAGAAAACAATAGGAATAAAGAAATCGAACCAAAAAAGAAAAATTGATCCGTTCGATAAGCAGAAGATTCGAAAAAAAAATAAAACATTTTTTTTTTCGTTTTGAGACAAACGTTTTTGCGTTTTGTTTCTGGAACAAACAACAACCCAAAAACCCTAGTTTTATTTATTTATTTTTTTCTGGCTATTCATTCATTCAGTGTTGCGTGTGCACCAAATTTTGGTTAGTGAAAAAAAAATATTTGAAATTTTTTAAAATTTCTAGAACACTAAAAAACTGAATTTAAGCCCACAAATTGATATCAATACTGTGTGAGAGCTTTGTTCCAAATTTTTGTTCCAAATTTTTTTTTTTTTTTTTTGGAACTAAGGCTAGAGACAAAACTTTATTTGAAATTCTATTTAGAGAAAAAATAGAATTATTATTTAAAGTTTCAAGTTTTTTTTTCTTCTCCTCTAGTTTTGATAAATTAAAAAGTTATGATTTTAAAATTTACAAAAAAAAAAAAAAAAAAATTTTTTCTCCTCTAAAATCGAAAAGTTTTTTGTTTTTCTTTCCCAGTTCTCGAGCTCTGTTCCAGGATCGAATTTTTCCCAGTGTGTGTGTGTGTGCGTGCATCGATCCAGGGCACGAAACATCGATTCGATTATCAATTATTTATATTCTAATTATAAACTGAACCATTCATTCATGGAAAATGAAAAATTTACCCGTTGAAATTGGAACTCTTGGAACTTTTTCCTTTTCTCTTTTTTGTTAGGGTTTCGAGTGTTGGGACTGGTTGAAAAGGTCGAACAAGAGTTTCGAAAAATTTTTAATAGATGTCATGGATTGTTTTGTTTTTGTTCGAAACAAATTTTAAGTATCCAAAATAAAATAAAAACCACACGAATCAAGAATTCCGACGTGAAAGGGCAACCAAAGATACGAAAAACAAAAATCCAAGAAAATTAGTGGCAGACAAAACGCATCAACAGATGCATGACCAGAGATGACTACTGAATCATTGAATAGCCGCTATTCAATTTGTTCGAAAAAAAAAACAAAACAAACGGATACAAATTAAATCAAAGAGAATCCAAATGAACGAACCAACCAAACGAACCAAAAAGAGAAAGAGTTTCATAGTTTCAGACCCGAAAAGCCTTGGCGGGTTTTTTTTTCGGGAAAAGTTTCGGGCTCTGTTCTGTTTTTCGGGTAATGTCATTTGTTGTAATTTCATTAAACAGACACACAAATAGATTGCATGTTTGACTATCACTCTCTGTGTCTTTCTATGGCCCATGGTTGGTTAATAGACTTGTTACTAGATATCTAGGGCCCGTTTCGATGTTTTTAGTTGTTGTTTGTAGTTAATTATAGAAAAAAAAACAACAACCAAAAAAACTTGACCATAATTAATGAATTTTTTTTTTCTTTCAAAAATTGGATACAAATTAAGGAACTTGGAACACGTGAATCTAAATTACCGACAACAGAATAAACATCTCCATGTTGGATGTTTAAAGCCTAGGGCCTTGTGAGAAAACTAGAAACTTTTATTTAAAAATTTTAGCTTGACCAAAGATGATGACCAAAGAAACTTGTTTGGAAAAACAAAAAACTGAATCCAATTGATCGTGTGTTTTTTTTTTGGGGCTAGAAAAGCGGATTCTCCTCGAAAAAAGAGGATTTCGTATTTTAAACCTGAACGAAGCATTATCGGATCAGAAATAAAAGCTTTTTCCCATTCAACTTCTTCATAATTCTCAATGAGAAAGAGAGAGAGAGAGAAAAAAGATCAGCTCTGGTCCAAACAAGCAAACGAAGCTAAGGCCAAGTGAATGGCTAGCCGCTAGACTTTAGCCACCAGAAAAATACAAGAGATTCGAATTATCAGGATTTAACCGACTTAACGAATATTTTCTCTTTTCTGGTTGTGAAACAGTCATAAAAGCCTGGGTCTATTGATTGTTTTTGGTGGAAAACCGAAAATGAAAGAAATTGTTTCAAAAAGAAAAAACATTTCTCAATTTTGAATAAATTTGGACTCCATCTAATCCAAATAATGGATTGAACATGTTTTTTTTTTGAAAATGTTTCAAAAAAAAAAAGTTTCTCAAATGAACAACCCATCTATCTAGACACATTCGATTCATAATAACAATGTTTTGCTATGTTGGAGCCCAGTTTTTTTTTTTTTCAAAATGAACCAGAATTTTAGAAGAGAAAAAAAAACCTCAGAAAATAAATATAAAATTCTATTCACTTAATAAAAAAACTTTGAAATTTTACTCCCTTGTAAAATGATGATGATCATCAATGTTTTAGATATTATTCAAATTTTTTGGCTTGATTCTACCAGAACGAAAAAAAAAACTGGTGTGCAGCACAAATAATCAGCTTTATAATGTTGGTTTCAATGGTTTTTCAAATAATAATTCGGACTATAACCAAACAACCATCGATTATCTCACAAATCCTATCTCTTTCTATATATTTCAAACCTAACTTTCAAGTTTTGTTGGTTTTTAAAAGACTTGTGAACAAAATTTTCACACACACACACACCAAACAACCAGAACCAAAAAAAAACCAGTGTTTGAACAACCCATTTTGTACAGATTGAAAAAAACCGTTGATGATTGGCAAAAATGAAGGCAAAAGAAGAAAGAAAAAGTATCTCACAAGCTTGTCGGGCTGTTGTCAATCTCAATTGTAATCGATTGTTTGTTTTGAGATTAAACAAAATTTACCTGAATGATAATAATAGCTATCATTCTGTTCAATGAACAACAACAACAAATAATTTAATCAATAAGTATTTTTTTTTCTCTCTGTACAAAAAAACTGGTTTCAATCATTGAAATTATCTATTGAAATAGCTAAAGGAAATTTAGTTTTTTTTTGATAATAAACCAACCATTCAACTAACCAGCCAGCTTTTCTAACAGAAGAAAACTAACCGAGAAAAGCTAATAAAACAATCATTTAGCGGCTATTATGACAACCACAACCAGCAAACTCTACAGGTTTGATCAGCTTTCTGCAAACTCTCTTGGCCTGTCCAAGAGATTCCTCATTGGTTTCAAATTACCTTTCCATTCATTAAGAATAGAATAAGAAATACATTAAAAAAAAAGCTTGAGAACAACAGAGCAACAAAAGATACAAAGTTAATTATCGTTCTATTCTTTTTTGAGAAAAAACTTTTGGAAAGTTTCTTACTCTCAAATGACAACGATATCATAACGACAAGAAATTGCTACCAGTCGGGAGAAAGAAAAAACTGAAAAACTGAAATCACCAAGTCACGAAGCGACTGGTGATTTGGTTCAACCACACTGAAAAGAAAACACACTAAAATCGAAACACTCTAAAATCGAATGTCATTAGCGTTGTGTTGTGGTGTTTTAAGACGCTCATTTAACGATTCAAGCTAAAGAATCGATTAATCGTTCGTTAAAACGATCGTTCTCGTCTCGTTTTAGCTCGTATGGCTTTTTTTGGCTAGTTGATTTTGGTCACGGTGATAATGAAGAATCAACTAATCAACTAGGAACTAGTGTTGTCCACTAGAGAAATTCTTTAAAGAAAACTATCGAAAATAATCGATTGTTTCAATGATTCAAATTTCGATTTGTTATTAGATTGGTTGGGTCGGCTGGACCTAGACAAAACAAACAAAACACTGTGAAGTTTAGGTTCCGTTCAAAAAATCCAAAGACCCAAAGACCAAAAACAATTAAAAATTAAATTTTCATATAAAATAAATTATTAATTATAATGTAAAAGTCTCTTTAATTAAACCTGAAAATTTTTTTTTTTTGGTGTGAATTCTGGGTCCATTTGACCATTCCAAAAAAAAAAGTTCATGGAAGTTTCAGAAACTGACTAACTATTCGTGTAATTTCCATTGATAATAATTAATCTTCAATTGTTATTGTGCTATAACTGGGTTAACAACAACAGCAATCAGCTTTAAAAAGCAAATTTTTTTATACAATTATCAGGGCAAAGTAATTAATCGGGATTCTTTGGAGTGTGGCGGGTTCACTCACAAACAAGTATCAATCATTTGAAACTTATTATAAGTTTCTCGACTTTATTACGGGATTCTCAGGATCCAAGGTGATCAATTTCTTTTGGAAATGAGATGAACAGAACAACAACTGAACCCATAATTCCCACTGTTCTATTTATTCTACGTACGTTTTTTCTACTTCTTGTTTGATTAATGAACCTCAATGAATGAATGAATAAAAATGAAATGGTGTGTTGCGGGTAAAGTTCATGAGGCCAGAGGAGAAACCACCACTGCTGGGACTCGGTTAACACTACAACAGCCACAAAAAAAAAATAACCCACAAAAGAATGCAAATTAGTTTGCTAGAACAACAGTATTTATGGCATTGAATAAAATTTTCAATGGTGCTACTCAGTGTACAAGAAAATTGACTGCTGATTGACCCACCGCGGTCAGAGGTTGGTTGTGGCGGCGTGACATTTTCCAAAAAAAACTTTTTCGACTCATTGTGGGCCAATGAGCATTGGGTTTTGTCATTGGCAAAAAATGTGCAGCTAGTAAATAAGTGGCAGGGTCGTTTTGTCTAAATAAAATCAAATAAATCTAAAATTTTTTGACAGGAACATTAAATGGTTGAGAGGGGTGGAAGGAGGGGGGAGGGTAATGTGTCTACTCGTATATGACGGTATCGATGGTACGGTATGGTAATGGCGGTGGCTGTAAATCTATGTACGATACATCAATACAATGCTCAATTCAATACAATCAGCAAAAAAACTTTGAATATGCTTAGAGCGTTTTTTTTTCTCTTTGCTTTAAGCGAATTAAGGCAATTTCCCACTGTTTGGACTAGTTTTGAAGCCTTCAATGAATGATTGCCATTGTGTGTTTTTGACTCGTTTGTTGTGTTGTGTGCTGTGTGTTTGTTTTGGTTTCTCCATTCTCTCCTGATGTTTTTGAATGACCCAAGGCCAAAGGCCCAAAAAAAAAAAAAACATAAAAGTTCATCATCATGATGAATATGAGATGGTGATGACTATTGCTTTTTGATCTAGGCTCGTTTTTTTTTTTCGTTCTATCTCCCAACCAGTCAATGATCGTTTGTCGTAGACCAATCATGATCACAAACAAACAGGCGATTCGTGTTTGTTTTTTGCTCGATTCATTCAACAAACACACACAGCCTATTTGGTGTGGTCCAACATTTGGTGCGTTCAGTTTTGTTAGGTTCAAATCGTTTTGAAGAGAGGTAAAAGGCTAACCAAACCTCGATCAATGTGCGGCTAGAGCCACCGAATTTGATGTTTACAAAAGAAAAAAAAAACAATCCAATCGAACAAACCAAACTAAACTCTGAATCCTAAAACCACACACACACACAAACACACACAATTAAATCGAACATCTGAACAGCTTGGAACAGAGTAAAGAAAAAAAAAATTAGATTAAATTTGATATCCGCAAATTGGAACCCAAACGGGAAGAAACCAAACCCGAAATGGTAGACAGTCATTTTGGTTCATGATCCAAACCAAAACCACTTTTCTATTTTTCTGGTCAACAACAATGGGCCACAAATAATTTGTTTAAAATAAATTGAGTTGTTAAACTTGTTCAGTGTGTGTGTGTGACCAGTGTCCAGTGTTTTTTTTTTTTTTTTTGGTTCTAATTTTTCTGATCAAATCGATTGAAAGAGATAATTACAGTCAGATAGATATCGCAATTGAGAGAAGTGTTCGATAGCTGGAAAACTTTTTTTCCCAAAAAGTTAAAGAACAAAACAAAACCATTTGGACCAAGTTTGGATCAATGAAACTTTTTGACCTTTTCCAATCGAATGGTCCACTCGACACTCAAACCCACACACACAATTGACAATTGAAGGCATCAATTGATCGAATCTTGAACATGATTCGTTTCTCATTCTTACGAACTATCCGTTTATCATTTTCAATTCACATTGAAAGCACAACTTGAGCTCTCAACCTAATTGACTATCTATATTCGAGTGGTATGGATTTTTAGAAAAAAAAATCTTAAAAAGCTAAAATCACATCTTCTTTCAATAAGGAAAACATTGTGTTGCCTTAAGCTTTAAACTGTTTTTCAATTCATTGAAAAAAAAAGAAGAAGAAAATTTATGAATTAAGATTGGCAAAGAACAGGCATAGAAAGCCTAGCTTTTTACGATGTTTTCTTCTTTCTTCCAGCTTCAAGTTGTTTGATTTCAAATTTATGGATGGCTATCAATAAATTAATATAAATAAAAAAATGTGTGCATATTAAAATAATAATTATTACTATGGCATAATGTTAATAATAACACTTTCTATGTTTCGAATGAGTGAGAACTCATTCTTTTTCTGGCAGAAGTCGCAACCAAAAAAGATTTATGATTTTGCCCGTTTTTCTTAACTAAAAAAACTTTTTTATTAGCATACAGTGTTTGTAATGTAAAAAAAAAAAAAAAAATTATTTGAAAATTTTCTTATAATCGTTGGTTAAATTGGTTGGTTGTTATTTAGTCTGTTGGTTGATGGTTAAAGAAAGATATTAAAAAAAACGGATACCATCCACTTCCCAAACACACACACACAAACAGCAAAATGAAAGGATTGCGTTAAATTTAGTTAATTATTAAATTTTTTTTTATAAATAATTTTTCTTAAAAGTTTAAAAAAGAGGAGTGTTCCAGCAAGAAACTTTTGTTCCAGCAAGAAACTTGAAACAAAAGCCAAACAACACATTGAGCTGTAACCAAAAATTCACCAAAGTTCAGAAGGACTAGATCTAGGTCAACTAAAGATCCTAATAGTTGGAACTGAATAATGGAACTGACAGAAGAAAGAAGAGAGAAGGATTCAGTAGAAACTGAGAACAATTAAGAAGTTTGAATCCATCTAACCAGAATCTATTCAAGATGGAAACTTTAAAAACTAAAGCTCCTTGTAGATTGTGGCCCTAAGTAGCATTAAGATTTTTTTTGGTTTTTTTCAAAAATAAATTTCTTTTAGTATTAGAATTTTTTTAAGATGTGATTCCCTTCTCTGATTTCTCTCTGGATCCTTTTTCTGGTTCTCTTTTTTTTTGGATTCTAATGATAATGATAATGATAATGATGATTTTACATTTGATCATCATTATTTGAAAAAAAAAACACAAAATCAAGTCTAGATCAAACTTTACTAGATTTTTATTTCCAATACTAATATTTTGGCACAGACACACACACACACACTTACTGTTGGTATTTAATATATTCCAACCAACCACTCAAAATAGATCGCTTAAAAGAAGATCAAAAGATTGGCTGCTGCTTGGTTGTTTCTCCTTAAAACTTAAACTAAAACTTGAACATTGAAGAAGAAGAAGAAGAAGAGGATTCATAGACAATATATGAAAAACAGATTTTGAATGATGATGATGGAGATAGGAAAACATTTCAAACATTAATCTGATACATCACACGTTTTGGATGGATGGTGCCTGAATACAATATGCTAAAACCCTGGTGGTGGTAATAAAATGACACCCAAATTTTACTAATCCTTCAATCTGAGCCATTTTTTTCTCGAATAAAAGATGCAACGCATTAAAATTTTATTCAAATTTTTTATGAAAAAATTCTATTCTCTTTTAGAACCGCATTTTAAAACATTGCCAACCAACATTTGTTTAGTTAAAATTTAGATGAATTTAAAATGAAAATCAAACATCATATCTGATTCTGATATCCTACTTCATATCGAGTGGAAGGCTCTCGGGAGAAAGACGAATCCAACGAGATAATAATAATAAGCCAGAATATTTTTCAATAAAAGAAATGATTTTTCTGAGAATCTTTCAGTGAAAAAAAACAAGAAGAAGATTGAAAACACAAGAAGAAATCTAAAGACGAAATCTAAAGAAGAAACCTAAATATAAGGCCAAGCGAACGAGAAAGAAATAAGGAGAAAGGAAACACCAAAAGAAAGAATCAATCAAACAAATCCAACTTAATCTGCTTGTCTGTTTTGAGCCAAGACAACAGAACACAATTTCACAACAAAACCTCATCATTATTGCCGCATTTGGCCGCATTTCATATTGCCAACAACAAAAAAAATAAGTAAAAGAGACCCAGAGATTTAGGTTGTTGAACAATGTTTTTAGTTGTTGTTTTCGAAAACATTTTCGAAAGTTTCTCTTGAAAACAAGAAGTGAATAACAATAAAACGACAACAAGATCGATGGCCAAAAACAACCATATCGTGTGGCCATGGAAAATTTACCACAGCAAGTGGCTTTGAACACAAGAAGAATGCTATTAATTTAAATTAAACGAAGCGTTTTTCTTCGTTTTTCTTGAGCGACCAAAACTTAAAGTAAAAAAACGCCTAAACATTTTGATTAAGATGAAGATGATCATCATCATGCTGTGTGAGAAAGCGAAATCGAATCAACAGTAAGACAATAAATAAATTATACATCGGGCTAGGTGTTTATCTATGCATATTGATCTTGTTTTATATCGATTCGAATGTTTTAATGTGAAAAACCCAAACGATATATGATCAAAGCGCACAACAACTTTATCGATTAAATATCGAAATATCGAAAAAAAAATATTCAGGTGAACCGTGATTTTGTTGATAAATCATCATCTTCATGATCTTCAAGAAGAAGATTATCATGGCCATCTTTGAATTAAATGATGGCTCGATATGAAGATATCATAATGAAAAAATTCTTCTACAAAAACAGAAAAATCGGTTTTTTTTCGATTTTCCAATGAAACACGCGCTGTACGATTCATTTGAATCTAATCTCCAGGCTTTAAATCTCGAATTTTTTTTTCCGTTTTTTCCAAGAAAACATCAGATTGAGCTCGGAGAGAATTTCAGAGATATCTCAATCTTTCAACAACATTTGAGTCCAAAAAACCAAGAGAAGAAAATTGAAATTCTTTTAAAGCTAGAGAAGAAGAAACTGAACCGACACGAACAGAAACGACACGATCGAATAAGAAAAGCATCCATCCATCCATTCATCCATTTAGCTTTCTTCTAGTTTTGAACAACAACACGAAACATTAATGTGCAAATCTCTATCTTGCTAGAATAATCTATCGCATTATAACCAAGAGAAAAAAAGCCTTTCCATCGGGAGTTTTCCCAAAAAAAAAAAATCCCGATCTACACCATTTTGACTAAATTAAATTTTTTTTTTTTCTATAGTTCGGTATCTCAGACATACAGACACACACACACACAAACACAGCCTCTCTGTGTGTGTTTGATACAATTCAAATTAACTCGACTGTATATTGTCAAACACACACAATGAAATAACGGGAAATAATGAATTAAAGCAGAAGAGTTGGTCCCGAACGCGCGTTGGAGTTTCGGGTATCGAAGTAACGATAGGCGTCTAATCGATGTGTTTTTCTCCAACACTTTTGGGCAGGCAGGCAGCCGAAAATCGTTTGAAAATTAAGTTAATTAGAAATCAACAAACAACTAACCAACCAATTTTCTAAAGAATAATGAATAGTTTTTTTTTTCTTGCCCGATAACAACACGGGACAAGAAAAAAAAACCGATTTCAATCCGAGTTTAAGGTGGTGGAATTCGAACAAACAAAAAAAGATTCAACAAAGATAACATTTGAATAACAAATCAAATGAAAGAAAAACAATAATTCACTCACTTGATAAATGGACACTGCCCTCCACAAAGATCGTTATTTGACTTGAAATCAGTGAAACACCAATCAAAAAAATCACAGTTGCTGCAGCTGCGCCGGTCAAAGTTGACCAATGATGATAAAGGTGAAACAAATGATATGATGATGATGATGATGACGGTGATAATGGCGAAATTCGTTTTATGATCTTGCCCGTGATAAACGTTTCTTTGGTGGCAGTGATTTTTTTCTGGTGGAGATGCTACACCTCTCCAATGGTGATGAATGATTGGGCGTCATCATCATCGTTTCTCTATTTTGATCTTAGAAGTTCGTTTTCTTCTTCTTCAAAATTAGACGATTAGATTTGAATAGAAATTTCGTGGAAAAAAAAAAACAACCGCACAACACAGCACACAGATTTGAAGAACAACCAGAACATGCACAGAGAACAACACACAATCAACCACCACAATATTCAAACATCAGCATTGTTTTCAGCATAATTTTCATAAAAATCATCATAAGCGTTCTCATCATAATGATGATCATCACCACAACCACCAACACCACCACTGAATACTATTCATCATCATAAAAGTTGCATCGAATCGAACGAATGATGAAGATGAATACGAAGAAAAATGAACCACCAATGATGACATTCGTTTCGTTAAGTCGTTTTGTTCGTTTCGTTTCGTTTCGTTTCGTTTCGTTCGTTCGTTCGGAAATGAATTTTTGAAAGCCAACAGAACACAACACTATGTTCAAATTTGTAGGAGAAACTGGATGATTGGATTCTCTTTTTTTCTGCACGTCACTCCTGGATTAATGGCTCATCATTGAATCAAGTTGTGTTGACGAAGCGAGTGTTCCAAAATTCGTATTTTTTTTTCTCTCCTGGTTGGTTGATATTATAATTTTCTCCCGAATGTTAAACAGTGAGAAATTCTTTCGGAAATCAAGTTCCAAATTACGAGAGAAAAAGAAGCGAAGACTTTTGTTAAAAAAAGTAGAAATAGAAACGAAACACACACACAGAGTGATTGGAACACAATACCTTGAAAAAAAAAACAGTGAAATGAATGGAAATTTTATTCAAAAGCGTTGGTTGAAACCAAAAAGTGACAATAAGAAACCAACCATTGAATAATAGGACACTGATTATAATGATCGTAGAATTTGTTTTTCCATTTGAAAGGATGCTATTGGAACCCGATTGGTTTCAAAAAAAAACAATAGAATCAAAACAGCCTAAAATTGAAACAATTAGAACAACACAATCACAGCGCACAGAGGATACACATAAGAGTGAAATCCAGGATGAAATTTGAGTCTCAACAAACAAACAAACACTGGTTTGGGTATTAAGCAAGACAAAATTTGAGCCAAAAAACATAAAAACTTTGTTGTTGTGCTCAACACGGCCATAAAATCGTTTTAAAACAATTTTTTTCAAGCAATTTGGATATCTCTGGATAACACTTTGTGCGATGATGATGATGATGATACTAGACAAGTATTAATTTAATTATTACATATCGGTTATAACGGTTGTTTCTAAAACAAACAGTAGAAAAAATACGAACAGGTGATACGTAAAAACAACATCACATTAATAATATTATTACGATGATAAAAATCAATTATTGTTGTTGTTATTAAAAAAAATTTTTCTTAACATCATCATCTGCTCGATTGAGAAATAATCATAAAATAAGTTGGAGAAAAAAGAAAACCAAACACAGACTTTTTTGGAGACGCGAGACACACACAAATCGTATTGTTCTTCAATGGGCTTTTATTGAAGCAGGTAGTTTTCGTTGTCGCCAATATCGATCGATGATATCAAATCAATATTGAAATAACCAAATCTCTTTAAAAAAAATCATTATTATTATCATTAAAGTTTTTGTCCTGGTTTTAATTTGAATGATTGATCATAATAATAAAAAAAAATCCTGACAACGCTTGAACAAACAAAAACTAAAAAACAAAAAAAAAAACAATCGCTATCGATAGTTTCGAACTGTTTCGATATCATCAGTGGATCGAACAGATTCAACAGAAAAAAAAACAGTACTCATTCACATCGCGGTACGATACACCAAGTGTCGATGTTTGTCATAAACTGAACTGCCGTACAACTTTTCGCTTCTCTCGCTTGTGTATCCCTGCGAAGAGTTTGAGTGGTGGCGGCGGCGGCGGCGGTGTTTCGCGCACGTAGGTCGACAACATCGAACATCAACAGCGATCCTCTTTCTTTCTTTCTTTCTTGGGCTCCTCTTTCAGGTTTTTTCATTCAAACAACTTCTTCTTCACTTTATTTTCGTTCTTGTTTGACGATCATTGTGTGCTATTGTTGTTGGTTGGTTGGTTTTCGCTTTGCTTCTACTTTGATTTTAATTTTTACCCGCGCTGAAAGCCTTTGTTGTTGTGTTGATTGCAGTTGAATGCGATGATCAAGCAAAGCCCAGACCTGGCCAGCTCTCTCTTCTGGTATCAGAAAGAAGGGAGGGATGGGGAATGAAAAGAGAGAGTATTGCACCATGCGGTTCTCATGTTATCTCATTGTGAAGAATCAGAGGTTTTCCTCAAAATCTTCGTTTTTCTCGCTTAAATGAATGAATTGGATTAACTCGTTGCTGTTGTTCTGTGAATGGCCCAGTGTCTCTATTTTTTTTTTTAAAAAAAGAAGTAATTGTTTAAGGATCATAACATTAATTCACCGTATATTTTCATTCTATTTTGGTTGAAATCTGGCAAACTGTCGCGCAAAAACGGTTTTCTTTTCGGTGAATTGAGTACTTGGACATGGTACCCAAATGTTGGTGACACACACACACAGTTTTTTGTTGATTTGGGATTTGTTTTAGAAGGGCAAAGTCAACTCAATCTGTCTCCTTTTTAATCGTTTTCTTTTTCATTTTGGTTTTTTTTTTTTTTTAGGAGAAAAATTTTGAATGCTCAAAAGGTTCCGATAAACAAACAAAGATTGGTGGTAGTTTCGGAAGATTTTTAGATCGTTCGTTTGTTAATTATGGTAAAACGATGGTTCGATTCATGAGATATGTTGCATATCGAACGAATATAGTACGGAAACAAAGTAAATACAAACACAGCTTGCGTGTTTCACTTCATTCTCTCGATAGATTGTTTGCTTTTGTTTGTGTCAAGTGTACTTTGACCTTATTTTTTTTTTTTGCTTGTTTATTTCAGTACACATCTTCAACACCGACAACCTGTACCAAATGTGGTGTTGGCTCAAAATCTATGGAACCAAAGCCCTCTTCAGGGTTCAAGGTAGGAACCAAAGCAAATTGAGACTTCATTTAATTTATTTTTTTATTTTCTGGAAAGGGCAACCAACTATTTTAATCAGAGCCAAACCGTTGTTTTTTTTTTGGAGTCTTGTCTTCATTCTATGGGATGTTGATTAGTCTTTGTCGCTGCTGTTTTTGCTTAAATATTTGCCTTTTGGCTCTTACGTACATTAGTAGAGCAGATTTTTGAAGTGTCTGTCATTATGATAATGATTTTAAAAAACCTTGATAATGGTTTTTCTCTCTTTTTCTGCCTTCAGTTTGGTGGAATAGTATTTTCGGCTCTTCTGGGTTCTAATTGTGTTTTTCATGATAATTTTATAGAAATTTTTATTTCGAAAACAAAATTCTCTGTATTTTTTTTTCTGGTGAACGTTTAAAAACTTTGAATATTATACACTGTGTTCATATAAAACATGATTCTGGTTCATAATTTTACGAATCAATATATGCAGAATGTTTAATTTTATTTTTTTGGCTGGAAAAAATTCTCTCCCGAAGCAAAGAACAGTGTGGACCCGAGCGAGCGACCAAACAAGCAAGCAACCATTGCTCGTAATTTAATCGTTATGCTAATGAGAACAGGTTCTGGTTTAAAAAAACTTTGTTTTACAAATTAAAATTTCTAATTTTCATTAGACTAATTTTTTGAAGTTTCTCTTCTGTTTCTAGGGTCTAGACTGGTAATTTCATTTATGGTTTAAGCTAGCGAGTGGCAAGTAAATTAAATTTCAACTAAAACATCGAAAAATTTCCATTTGAAACTGTTTGGATTGTTTGGTTGGTTGTTAATTCTCGACACTGTTTATACAATATTATTAATATTGATCAGCAACAAGAAGAAAAAAGTTTAGCCTCTCTCTCTCAGCTAGAACCAATGGAAATTGAAAAACACCAAAAACAATCATCATTTGTTTCAATCGAATATCAACATCTCACACTTATCTTGCCATCGTTGTCGTTTGTAGTTTAACTAACTTCACTGGCCTTGTACTTGTCAAACAAATGCACTCTTCATCTCTCTCTCTTTATCTCATTGTTCCCGAGTGTTTTAAATAAGCGAATCTGTTTCCACATCATTCGTGATTTGATTCAATCAATTTGGTAGTGCCGTTGTTTTTAATGATGACAACGGACCCAACTGACTGACTAACTAACTGACTGAATCAATCTGAATGAATGCTACCATTTAACCAATGCAAAACAAAGGAAATCTTCTGAGCAAAGAGAGACCGAAAGCACATCGAGAACTGAAAACTGAAAATCAGCGAAAATGAAAAAAGGAACGTTTTCCATAGGATAACAAACGGAATAAGAGGAAAAAAAATTCAACAGTCAACGGTATGTTTTAGATGATTGTCTATGATGTGTGTATTGTTGAGGATTTTTGTTTGGAACAGCCGAACAGAGCGAAAAAAAATACTTGATTCAAAGTCTTTAAAGTATTTGGAGAGCAATTTATTCAGTGTTTGTGTGTTTAAAGCGATCGTTACGAAAACACCATCTACCCCCCAAACACCCGTCTAAAAGATTGTAATTTCTAATGAGAGAAACGAAAAAAGTGAGTGCGGGAATCAGACAACCAACCAAAACACACGGATCGACTGATCCATTCTGACCGAACTACCAAAACCAAGAAAAAAAATGAGGTGCTCTCTCTCACTCCCTGTTGATAGGATTGATGGACCTTAGTGTTCCCCAAGACTCACCAACAACCATCATCACCAGTTATTTGGCTCTTAGGGTTCCACCAATTGAACCAAGCAGAAAAAAAAACTGAGCGAACCCAAAAAAAAAAACGCATCTTATAAGTGAAACATGGCAGCAAACTCTCGCAAAAAAAAATCCAGCGAATTTCACGTTCGAAGCAGTCAAAAAGAAAAAAATGTTATTTTTGAAGAACAAGAAGAACAGAGCTTCAAGTTCACGAACAAGGATTTCTTTTTCCCTTAACTAACATTAAACTAGAGAAAATTAATTTAAACAGCGTACCGTATAATCATCACATCAAATAAAGAAGAAATGATGATCAATTATGATCATTCTATCGCTTTGAAATAATACACAACGCCTTTTCTTCTAAAATCAGAGATGGCAAACTTTTCGCGTATGTCTGAAGAAATTTATCCACCGAGCCAACCTTTTTTTCTATTTATTCATAAAAAAAAAAAAAATTTTAATTTTAATTTCTATTAGAACTAGAGGAGTAGAAATTGCTATTCAATATTCTGGTCATTCGTACCGACGGTAACTTAAATTGTTTTTTTTTCTCGAAAAAAAATTAATTATCAATTTTTTAGATTGAATACCATTTTTGGAATTTGAAGAACACTTTCTCGATTTGGTCAATCGATTTTTTTTTCTTCACAACATTGTTTTACTGTGTTCAATAAGTTCCGGTTCGAAAAGAGAAACCAGTAATTCAATGGAGTGTTTGAAATCGATTTTTGTTCGAATCGAAGGTGTTTCGCTTTTGAAAACACAATAAAAAAAATGTGTGTTACTTTAAAATCATTCAGTTGTGTGTTTAAACAATTCGTTTTACGATTTTTTTCTCAACCAGAAACAAACAAATTTCGTTTAGAAAAAAAAACAATTGACTCGGTCTAACAAACCCGAAATAAAAATTTCGGGCTTAAACAAATTTTAGAAAAGAAAAATCGAACAAAATGCATTGAGAGCACATCATTGACTGGTACACAGTTTCACAGAGCAATCATCATCATCAATAACATTGTTCCACTTGGTCCAAACAATTGTTTGTGGAATTGGTTCCGGTCCAAGTTGTTTCATTAATACAATCTAGGTTTTTTTTCCTATGAAATCGTTCAAACTAATAGTTTGTAACTTAAATTTTCTATTTTTTCTAGAGAATGTTCCGAACGGATAGTCTAAATCAAATGAGGATCAAGTGGAATGTTGTTGTATTTTTTGGATAACAAATTCGCTTCAACGAATTTTTAAATTTTGAGAATGAGTTGAAAAAACTTTAATTTCATAGATTGTTTTAGTTGCTTTCTTTGGGTGAGTGTTCATTTGAAAAATTATGAGAAAACCACTTGATTAATTAAACTTTTCTCATTCATGACACGTTAGCTAGTTTCTCTCTTTCCCGAAACGAATTAATCAATAATGGATCAGTGATAATGGAACAATTTTGGATCAATTTTTAATTGAAAACCCTATTCCCTAGAAAGCAATCAAGATTTTGGAAGGCAAAAAAAAAAATTTAAATTTAAAATTCAAAAATTTAATCACTTTAAAAAAAATCTTCGTTTCGAACAATCAAATTCCAAACAACCAAGAAGAGAACTGTTTACCCGGGGAGAAGAAAAAAAAAACCGGGACGGATAAGAAGATGATGAATGAAAGTGTTTATTACTTTTTTTCTCCATCATAAAACCGTTGTGTTTTTCGAATGGAATTTTTTGCATTGAAAGCATCTTTTCTTCCTTCGAGCCTTGCGATAACAAAATAATCAAATATTTTCGTTTAAGATTATTTCCATTGGTTTCCATCGTTTCATCATCATACGTTTCAAATTACACTAGAGGAATAAGAAACGTTAGCGATTTTCCATTTGTTGTAACAACACCAAAAACACCATTATCATTATTAATAATAAACATTTCTCCCTTCCTACATCTGATAGATTGAACAGCGACCAGGTTTTTTTTTTCTTGAGGAGAAAAAAAACACACGAATTATTATTATATATCGTGTTGTCCGATGTTATAAGCTGGTCGATTTATTATTGACTTCTCGATTTAGGCAAGCGAAAAATTCGAGAAAAGATTCGTTGTGGGTATGTCTGTGTGTCTAAGGACACGTGCCGCACCTTTTGATGTTGGGCCAATGCTTAGCCCGAAGGAATTTTCTCAAGGTGATAATAAACATAATGCTCTTCCAAATTGAACAATATGAATCTGAATTGTTATTGAGATTTTCGTGAGGAAAAACTGCTCCATTTTTCTATTAAAAAAAAAGCAATCAAAAATAGATTCAGAATTTCCTCAAAGATCGTAATCAAAAAAAAAAAAAAAAAAACGTTCGATGATTGTTAAATTTGTGGGTAAAGATGGGAAAAAAAACTTGGTGAAAACTATTTCTAGTGAAGCAACAAGACAAATCTGTTTATTACAACCTAATTACTAAAAAAAAAACAAATCGAAATTTTCTTCAACATTGCTTCAATCCTTCATAATAAGATTTTCAACCAAACTGAACAGCTTTACCGCAATATTATTATTAGCCGTGTTCTTTTGGCGTGTGTTTATTGTATTTATTGTTGTTCGGTGTTTGATTTTAAGATTTGAAATTTATTTGACTCAAATTTCTTCTCTACTTTTTTGCGGGATTTTTTCCTTTTGATTTAATCCCGTAAAATATAATCGATTGAGTTGGGAAAAGAAGGAAAAAAACTTTAATTTACCGATTTTTTTCTCCCTGTGAAAGAAGAAAAAAACTTTTTTTTCTCTCCGACCATCAAGAGATTGAAACCGATATATTAATGTGTGAGAGAAAGGAAAAAAAAAACGGGAAAGTGATGGCCATCGTTTCAGTTTTTTTTTCTTTGGGTTTCAAATTTCAATCGATCATCTCATTTTCATTCAAATTGCAAAATTGCAAATTTTAAGGAAAAACGATTTAAGACAAGCGGTGATAGAGTTTAAAGTGATGGTGGTGGTGTTTCAACAAAGCTAGGACCAAAGAACAAAATTTGACTAAACCAAACGATATCCAACGAATCAATCAATCATATATGACTTGAAACTTTTTTCCAATGGTTTTCTTGTTGCTGTTGTTACTATTTTGAGTTTCTATTAGACATCCCATTCCATTTCATTGTTCAGTGTTATGTTTTTCATTCCAGTTCTCTTCAATTTTGAGACTAATCAATTGAAAACCTTCACCACAAACAAGCCACCACAACGATTTAGGTTGATAATTTTTTCTAGTTTTTTTTTGTTTTATAACAACGTCGAAAAAAAAACGCAATTATCGACTTGAAAAAAAAGTTTGGAAAAAATTTCACAAACCTCGAGCCACTTAGTGATGAGAACGATGATGATTCAATCATCAACAGAGATAGAGAAGAAATGTCCGCTACAGAAATGAATGAACAACCGATCGGTTGCAATCTCAATAAGCAACTATTGAATTTTTCGGTTAATTTAATATTTCGTTGTTGTTCTTTCATTTGTTCATCATCGAAGCTGTAATAATCGATTTTCTCTTGTTCTTGTTGGTTTTGAAGAACTAGTTTGAACAACCCACCATCACGATCATCTTCAGCATAGTTTAAAATAGTTAATTTCCAACATACCAATTTTTGATCGATTGATAC
This sequence comes from Octodonta nipae, assembly GCA_034190945.1. Taxonomy (NCBI): domain Eukaryota; kingdom Metazoa; phylum Arthropoda; class Insecta; order Coleoptera; family Chrysomelidae; genus Octodonta; species Octodonta nipae. The sequence continues at coordinate 77,472 of JAVLUE010000093.1, read as the reverse complement.
AGTGAACAGATTTTGATTGAAAATCTTCAAGTCTATAAAATTTTTTTTTTCAAACAAAATTCAATTTAAAATGAACCATTTGATTTGTTAAATTTTAATTAGAGAACAAACAAACTAACCAGTTATTTGACAATTATGCGATCGAAAGTTCTCCACTGATCTTATCAATTGAAATTTGAGATTGCCATTCAAATCATTACGAATCAATGCAATTAAACTTAGTATGACCATGTTATCATCACCGCCAGTGGCTAAAAGAAAGCAATCTTGTTTTTTTGTTTGTTTGTTGTGTTGTAGTTCAATTTCTAATTAAATTCAAAAAATGAAAAACAAACAAACCTTTCGAAAATTGATAGTCCAATGCATTGATTCCGGTGTGGTGTAGTTTAATCGATAATAGTACTAGTCGATGACAATCTTGGTTAACATGAGTGGTTTCATCTCCTGTTTGGTAATTGATATTTTCCCTTTTGTTATTTGTTTCAATGTTGAAGGACCAAAATTCAACAAATCCATCATTGTCGGTTAAGGCACAACACAATCCTGGCAATTGGTGATCAATCAAAATTTTAGAACGAAAAACGCATGAACGACCAATATTGATTTGTCGCATGGTAACCACCTTTCCAAAAGATTCGTTGTAATGAAATAAACGACAACACAAATCTGAACAAGCTACAACAATTGACAGATCAAGATAGTTTTGTGGTAAATTGTTGCTGTTCACAATGAAATCGACATCCATATAGCGGATATCAATTTCGTTGATTAACGCATCATTCGATTTTCTGATTTTCTCCTCAAATTCTAAATGTTCATCAAATAAACCAAGAAAGTTTACTTTTTTTTCTTGAATAATCATGAGATTGTGGTGTTTCCAAAACTTCCAAACAATAAGCTGTGAACGTCCACCAACAGAGATGGCTATCTGATATCTATTCCGGTTATCAATATCCCAACCATTATTACGGCATTTAATTGATGATACACTGGATATATGACCGTATAAATTTTTTTCCAAATAAAATTGGCCAGATTTTGGTTGAAAACAAATCATTTGAATTATGGTATCTTCACCTCCGATTAGAAAATAAATTAAATCCTCAGCACCGCCATCTATCATCAGCGTTGAACAGCAATTAATTTTTCGTGGAATCGAAGAATAGGTTCGAGAGGAGCGTGAAAAATCAAAGCTCAACACTTTTCGAACATTGAAAAGCTGGTTTTGTTTGCTATAAGAGAAATCCATCTGGAACAGATTTTTCTCATTTTCAATCATTTTTTCAGAAAAATTATCACAGCAAGGCAGTTGATTTAGGCACAAGTCCCAAGAACGATGACCACCACCACACTCTTCTTTGAATATCACCAAATTTTGATAGGCGTTCCATATGAGAAAACTATTGGATTCGAATCCATAAACGAATTGCAAACAATCATCAAGCGTATTGAATTGTAGACCACCAATCCATGGCATATCGGGTAAATGCAAAAAAGTTCGAAGCAATAGCAAATCGACAATTCTATTTGTTTTCGGAGAGGTTTCGAGAAAAAACTCAATAATTTTACCATTCCGTCCTGCCGAATAAGCAAATGGTGAATCGGGTTTCATTTTGATGCAAGTCACTCCATTTGATCCATGAATATTTCGAAACACGTATTTAGGCTCAGCTAGTTGATCATCAAAATAACCCGAAATATTGCCAGAATAATCACCAATCATCAAGAGGTTCTCATGGCTCAACCCACAAGATGCCCAACGATGTTTACAGCTAGTCACCAGTAAATCTTGAGATTTGTAAAGCTTCGGTCCAGATTCTTCAACCGAAAAAATTTTAACAATTCCATTCGCTAGGGAAACAATAAATTGTGCTGCACTAATAAAGCTCACATTGAATACTTTACTAGAGAATAGTTTTTGAAAAAATATCAATTTTAATGAATTTTCTACAATGTTGATCTGAGCCAAATGGCCATGTTTAGAACCAATGATGAGTTTATTTCGATCGAAATTAACGATGTTGTTATGTATCCATCAAAGGCTTCTTGTAAATCATTTGTTTCAAAATTGAACTTCTTCAAATTGGTTTCCATTCATAAAATTAAATTTTCCATCAAGATTTGAGGTGAATACAGAGTAAGATTCTTCTCCGCCAACACTTGATGATGTACAAACATGAACAATAGATTTAGTTCCAACGAAATCAAAACTTTGGCGCGTCAACTTGAATCTACCAAGATCAAATAAATCGTCTAGAGAGAAAAACTTTATTGAACCATCACTTCCACCACAAATCAATAGTTGACCTGTGAGACCCATCGACCATATTCGATTGTTTCGGAAAAAAGTATGTTTTTGAATCATTCGATATGGTTCAGAAAGTGACCAAACAATCAGAGAAGAATCTTCTCCAATCGATATGCATGAATAGATGTCACGATATGTAAGAAAAAAAAGATCCCATATTCGAGCTTTGTGCCCATAATAAACGTGAATCAAACTGAATTCATTTGATTCCAATTTGAAAAGAGAATCAATCATGTCTAGCCTATTGCTTTTCATGATACGAATACTTCGATCGTCTGAAGCCGTAACAAGAATGTTTCGAATAGAATCGTAGTTGATTGAGAAAATAACTCCATCATGTCCATGTATTGTTTGAATGAACGAGCAATCAATTTTATTCTGATTCAATGAATACTCTGACGACCATATTAAAACTTCTTTGAAAACTGTACCAGATGCGAGGATGAGATAGTCTGGTTGAATTTGAAGAAACCGTCCAGAATGAAGAATACATTTTTGTGGGCCAAAAACTCGATGACAAATTTGGTTTTTGGACAAATCAAAAAACATTATTTCATTATGACTGTTCAAAATATAAGCCCAACCATCAATGCAAACAAGATCAACTATCACATGAAAAACTGTGGCTTTTGAAAGTGATTCAACATGACATAAATCTTTTTTGAAAATCATTGAACAAGTTTGAAGCGTTCGACACGAATAAATCACAAATCTAATTGCATCATTTGTCACAGAATTTCGGTTGTAACTATTTCAAAACCTGGCTGTTCAAATTTAATTCCAATGATAATTTCAGTTTTCATCAACCGAACAGACTTTAAGAAACGGAAATTTTTCAACTCTGTCTCAACATAGATGTAAAGTGAAGAACCAATTCCTAAATAGAAAAACATTAATTTTAGAGTTGAAAATCAAGGAACTAACCGGCCAAAAAATAGGGTTCGAAATAGGCCATGGCTCGGACATGACATTTTAAGTTTGTTTCGTCAACACTGTCCATTTTTTTCAGATATTCGGATTTTTATTTAATATATTGCAAATAAATTATCTCAAAAACGTGTTGCATTTTGGTTTTTTTGGTCACATGGAATAAATTTCCAAATATTGAAAAAATCCAGAAAGTTTCTCAAGGAGAATAATTTCAAGGAAGTTTTGCTAAAAAAAATTTATTTTGATTTAAATACTCGAATCATATTTTTTTATTTTGAAGATTAGAAACAATTATCAATCATTTTGGCTTTTTATAAACAAAAATTAAACAATAAAATTCATTCATTTCAGTCTTTTTCGAAATTTATTATCAAATTTTAACGGTTTCAAACTGTTTTTCAAAGTACAATTCATCTATGAAATTAAAGAATTTGATGAGTTTAAATAAATGATCTGATGATAGAAAGATCTAGACTGCGGTAAACTTTAATGCTGCCGAGTTTATGCAAAATCTTTTCCGCGTTGGTGGTGGTCCATCTTCAAAGATATGTCCCAGATGAGCGTCACAATTGAAGCAAGTCACCTCTGTCCTGATTCGAGGAGCTGAATCAAGTTGAAATACAAATTTTTAAAACAAAATTTTAGAACAAACTTTTTGGTTGCTAACCTTTTTTGTGGCATGGTCGAAAATTGAATTTGCTGTTATCGATCGAATCGAAGAAAGCTGGCCACCCGCAACCCGAATCGTATTTTGTTTTTGAAGAGAATAGATATTCGTTGCAAACCACACATTGGTAAATACCGTTTTCGAAAAATTTATCATACTCTCCGGTGAAAGGTCTTAAACCAAAAGCATTAGCTTCAGTTGTTTTGCAAAAACATCAACTTACGGTTCGGTATCGGCCTCTTGAGTGACACTATACTGCACTGGGGTCAAACATTGCTTCAGTTTTTTCTGATCCACAATAAACGGAGCCATTTTTCGTTTAAATTCGAATGATTTTGATGAAAATCAAAACTTGAAGAGATATTCAACCAACCATCACTTTATATACCAAATGAGCAGTCACTAAAGAACAAAAAAAAATTTTGTCAAAGATTTCGTCAGAAAAGTTAGTTATCAGACAAACCTTTTTCTCCAATTTTCCAATCAATGAAAATATTTGGTTTTATCAATGTTTTTCTAATGTGACAAAATGAAACAAAGAACATCGATTGTTCAGTTTAATTTCTGATGTAACCCTTGATGATCAACTTCATCATAAATATCATCAGAGAAAATTTTTAAAAGAGAAAGATGCACAAGATAGGTTATTTTTAGAAAAAAACTTTATTCAAAAAATTCCAAAAAAAGTTTTACATTTAATCGAACAGACCAAAGCCCATATCATCGTCTTCCTCAGATTCTGGTTCGGCTTCTTTTTCCTTCTTTTTATCGCCACCTTTGGCATCGCCAGCAGCTGCTCCAGCAGCTGGAGCTGCGGCTGCACCACCACCAGCCGGTGCCGCCGCTCCAACACCCGATCCAACATTTGTGATTAAACCTTTCACATCGATGCTTTCGAGTGCCTGGCAAAAATGCCAGGCCAATACGGTTCGATATCGACATTGGCAGCTTTCAATATGGTTTGAATCTTTTCTGATGTTATGGCAACATCATCATCTTGCAAGATCAAAGATGCATAGACACAGGCCAATTCGTTGAGAGACATTTTTCTTCTTCAAGATTTAAAAATAACGTGGGATGCAAAGTTGCAAAGTAGACCTTAGCTCGAATTCGAGAACAATACACACCACGTGTTAGTTATTATTTCAAAGTTTTTAGCAAATTGATATAGCTCAACATTCACACACACCAGCAACACAATTTAACGGAAAAGGATATCAGAGACACGACAACAACAACAACAATAACAAGCGTGCAAAGTTTAAAACTTTCTCCACTAGATGACATTAAAGCCGAGTTTCTCAAATTAATTTTAAAAAAATGCGCTCATAAACAGAGTTAAATATTTTTTTAATTGAAAAAATTGAATCTAATTGTTTTAAGAATATAACAATTCTTTTTTTAAAATAATTTATAAAATTAAATATTTTAGTTTTATTATATCAAAAAAAATTTATGAAAAATTTTTATCACGGTCAATAATAAATTTGGTTTGTTTTTAATTAATTTTTTTTTCTCACTTCATTTGCGAGAACTCGAAAACGGGTATTTTCGGTAAAATGGAAATCCATAGAAGATAATAACGAATGTTATTTAATGTTTTTCTTGTATCTCTTGATCAGTAATCTTTGATCTCAACAACGTTTCAACAAAAAACGAATATTTGAGAAACTCTATCAGGTAATCAATTGCAAAGTTTTTTTGTTTACTTTTCAAAATTTTTCACAGTTTTCAGTGTTTTAGCTCAGTCAACTCATCATGGTAGTGATTTCTATTTCACAAACAAAAAAATTCGAATCGAGCTTAAAAGGACGACAATTTGTCTTTGGCCGTTATTTTCTGTCGTTTTTTGGTGTGTGTGTTTTTTTTGTGCTTATTATTAGCCATAACCTAGAAATAGAAATTGAAGACGACGACGACGAAGACAAGAAACAAAACGAAAACTAATTTTTTACAGTTAGTCAAAACAAAGCTTTCAATTTTTGTTGTTTTTTTTTTGAGGCTGAAATCTCGCTGCTAAAGATTCTGTGACGGGCTTGAAAAGGGAAAACAAAGTTTTTTTTAGTTTTTCACTGAGACAAAATAGAAAAAAAAATATTTATTCAAATTTCGTAGATCAGACTCATATTTTTCTTCTCTAGAAAAGAAACGACAAAATTTTTTGGACAAAAATATGAAAAAAAAAAATAATAATGAAGACAAGGCAAGTTATCGTATCGAGTTGAACGTATCTAACAACCGGCTTGGCTAGTCAGCCAAGTCATTCAGTCATATTTATTCCGATCCAATTAACTCGAAAATTAGTCTGACGTTTTGTTTTTTTTTTTTTTTGAAGAAAAATACCTGGAAAAAAGCTTAAACGAAAGAGCCTTCTCTCAAACAATGAATCTTTTTGTTAAAAAAAAATGAATTAATTTTTCCTGATTCTAAAAAAAAAATTTCTAAAATATTTTCGAAAACAAAATTTTGAGCCCGATGACTTTACTCGAAAACCTGGGTTTGATGCGAAATGCGGTTTTTCTTCTAGAATTACCGATTTTTTATGCTCATTGTACATCACTGTAAACAGTGATCAAAACGTATGTTGATGAGTGATCCGATTATTGTGTTTTTTTTTTTCGATATTTCTCGGGAAATTTTCATCAGATAAACCCGTAAAAAAATGACGCATTATCATAGAAAAAGTTCCGCTGACCCATAAGTGACAGGTTAACCTCTTTAGCTTTCATTTTTTTGTTCGCCTCTGTTTCAGGTGAACAACCAAAGATTTTAATGTGAAAGAACTCTCCATTATCTTAAAATGTTGAATTTTCTCAAGGATTATTTCAATCTTTTGGCAAAGATAGTTGTCACCTTGATGTCACAATCTTTGCTTGTATTAAAAAAGGCAAAAAAAACCCGAAAACTATTCGAAATTTATCGGTTTCTTGTCAAATGTTTGAAAGAAAAAGTGCCGAAAATTTTGGGTTTAAAAATACCATTCAACAACAACTGTTTGGCGAACGAAAAAGTCATTCTGATCAATCATCACTTCAATATATTTTCGACTCAAATGTTTTTTTTTCAAATAAAATAACAGGGTTCTAATTCTATTAAAAAATTTGTCATTTTTAACGATTCGTTCGAGATTAAATGAAGAGAAGAAAAAAAACGATTTTAACAAAATCAAATTTACAAATCGATATAAAAATAGAGTACGCGTTCAACTAAATTTAGAAATTTTTTGAAATCAAATTTAAAAGAATATATCAAACCAACGAATTTTATATATTTTTTTCAAAAAATTAAAAATCTGAATAAAATTTTTAAAACTGGTAATTTAAATTATAAATTAAATTATCAGTTTAGTTAGGTAAAAGTGGAATTAAAGTGCCGGTTCATTAAAATTTAATATTTAAATTACCTAAAAATAGTTTAATCGGGATTTTTTTTCAAATCTACTTTCTACTTCAATATAATATTTGATTTTGTTATATTTTGTAATCAATAATTAAAATTGACTTAATTTTAGAGTTATTTTTAAATCATCGAATAGAAAGACGATCATCAAAAAATTAAACAAAGCAAAAACAATAGTTTTTTGTTTTCATAAATGTTTGATTGGAACGTTCAATTCGAATATAAAGAACAGTTTTTTTTCTATATTGATACAATGTAACCACTATTGAAAATATATAAATACCAATAAAAACTAAACAGATTTGTTGATTTATTTTAATTCGAACAAGTGCATATTGAATGAATGCAATTTGTATCGTAGCAAATCGAATAATCGCCATCGATTTCTTCTTACAGCTTATGATGCTGATCATGCTAATGTTTTTGTTTCGATTTTTTCGATTGTTTCGACTTGAAGCTTAAATTTTATATATTCATCACCATTCACATAAATCTTTCGATGCTCTAATTGCTTTTGTTTTTCAAAAAAAATTTCATTTAAAAATCTTTTTGATAATAGAAATAAATGGAATTATTGTTTCAGTTTTATTTTTTGGTCCCGTTGAGATGGTTATTTTAATTTACCAAATAATATTATTATTGGCGGCCTACGTAGTTTTTGTCCGTTTTTTTTTAACCCTTTCTGGTCGAATAAATTTCACACTGAAATAGAAAATTTTTTTTCTTCTAGCAAACGTCAGACGTGTGCAGAATATGACTAGGACTATGACTATGATTGTAAAAGATAAATGAACCAATGAATACTTAATAAACAAAATTAATCAACAATTATATTAACCGGCCAATTATTTTTAGATTAACCAATCAATTAATTAATTAGATTAATAACTAACAGATTAATCTGCTGATCTAATCATCATCTATCAATCTATCTAGATTATTGGTCAATAAATAATTTTTTTCTCTAATAAATGTTTAAGGCAATGGTGTCAGAAAAAAAATTTGATCTATTTGCAGAAGATTTTCGAAAAAAAAAACTTGAACCAAGCATTGGGTTTTTTTATTTTTGGCTAAATTTAGTTCTTGCCGTTTGTCGCTGTTCTGTTCTTCGTCAAAGAAGAAGATCGTTTTGTTTATTTTCGAAATAATTTCAGCCAAAGAGACACAATGATTATGAATCGTTTTTTTTCTCCTTTTGTAATCATCCTAGGTTGATCGATTGAATCAATAAGAAGAAGAAGTAATTAAAAAGAAAAAAAATTTAAAATTTAAATATCATCTTTCGTTTGCTTTGTCTAGATTTTTAGGTTAGATCGCTTTATTTTACACACCACCAATCATCATCATCATCTTTTGTTGTTTCAATTTTTGTTCCATCGATTGTTCATTTGGCTTTGTTTTGAGCCCGTTTGCGTTGTTTAGTCATTGTCGCTGTTTTTTTACTCGAAATGGATTATTATCTTCAGTTGTTTCAAAAAATAATGATAAATTCGTTTAAAAACATATCGTGTTTAAAAACATATCGTGTTTAAAAACACCGCGGTAATGATGGAACTGTTTCTATTTATGTCAAGTTTTGAACAAACAAACAAAAAAAGTAAAAAAACATTAAAATGGCAATTTTTTTTTCTGACCAGAGAAAAAAGCTTTCTAGGTCTTTCTAATATATTCTTAGGTTCAGTTTTCTGGTTCATTCATCTTAAAAGAATCGATATTTTTTTTTCAAACCAATTACCATATATCGTATATCGATTTACGGCTGATTGTCACCAGAAAATATTTTCAAAAATCGATTTGAGTTTCAGTAAAGTTTTTTATTGACTTATTTTTTTTTTTTGCTGTGGTGTTTTGTGTTTTTTTTTGGTTCTATCAAGATATTGTTGTTAGTGTCAAGGTGTATGTAGGCTAGATGACGGGTTAGATGCACCTAGTTTGATTAAAACCAACCAAGAGATAAAACAACAAAAGAGATATGAACTGTGATTGAAAAGCAAACAAGAAAACAGAAAATAAATCCAAATCAACATTCTACCTTTGGAAAGCTATTCACCTAATAATGAATAATAATCGTTTCAACATAAATCTCGTTTACCTAAATTTTTTTTTTCTCTCGAAACTTCAAAGTAAAAAAAAAGATTGAGAATAAAAATTAATTAGATTAAGCAATGACAAGACCATCGTTTAGTTTGATTATTCGCTGTCAGTTTTTTTTTTATCTTTTTAGAAGAAGAAAAAAATTCTTTTGCGTTGATTTTATGTTGATGAAACCCTATCATGGTGTGGCATCAATAAAATTAAATCAAAATAAACCAAAAAAAAAAAAAATTTGAATTTTCTTGGCTTGAAATTGGTTTTCAAAGAGTTTAGTTTTTAAGCTCCAAAGGTCTAATCTAATAACCTTAAACCAACGAAAATTTTTTGTCGAAATGTTGATATTTTTAACCAAACAGCCAACCAACCGCTTCAACTCAACTAAAATAAGAAATTTTGTTTCTCAAAACAAATGAAAGAAGAAATAGGAAGAAATTTCAAATATTTTCTTTAAAATATCCTAATTTTTCAAACCTTATTTTTTGCTAAAGTTTATAGTTATGAACTAGGAGGAAAAAATTTCTCGACTAGTTGAGAATAATTTTAAAAATATTAAAAATTTTTTTTTTTTTTTAAGAAAAATAATTAAAGCAAAAATATCGTTTTTCTATGTTTGATTACTTGTTGCCTGTTCTTCTAATTTTTTTTCTTCTACCTAGCTTCAATTTTTGCGCCTAAATTTCTTGATAGAAAATAGATAGAGGCAATAATTTTCCCATTTCTTGAGATGCCAACTGGTTGTTGTTGTTTGGTTCAAAGAAATTCGTTTGGTTGTTGTTTAGTTTAGGCTTAAAATTGACTTTTTTATTATTATTGTTGTTGATGGAAATGTTTTACAGTGAGTCCAGTGAGTGAGCAAGCGAGCCAGATCATAGATTTTAATAGGTTGTAATAATATCTCGATGATATTTTTTTTTTTATATAACTATATCAAAAGACAAAAAAGAAGAAAATGATGATGAAGATGGAGTGTTATTTCAATTGATTTGAATCTTTTTTTAATGAAAAAATCATTTCTATTGTTTTTTCTCCATCATCTTCATGATTCTTTTGGTGATTCTACTTCAACTAAAAGTCTTAATTTAATCGCTTTGTGCTTGTGTTTAGCTGCTCTTCAGTTTTTCATCATCTTCTCGTTGTTAGAAGATGGCTTGAAAAGAAATCGGAATGAGAAAGTGAACAAAAAAATTCTTTCTTTTTTTTCAAGCTAAAATTTTCAGTTTTTTAAAAACTCGCTCCCACCACCACCATCATCACCATTCTCCAGGTATTTCAGGTATAAATCTTTTATAAATCATCCATCTCATTCTATTCCATCATCTTGATCAATTCATTTAGTTGGTTGGTTTGTTTGTTTCCATTCGCTCATTCATCAAATCATTTTTGTTGTTTTTTTTTTGTTATTATAATGTTGAATGAGTGGAGAAGAAGAAGTGGAAAAAAAGCTTGAAAACAGCATCGATTGTAATAAACAGCCAATAGCTAAATAATGGAAAAAAAACCCCGAATAACGTAAAAATAAGTTTAATTTAAGAAGCTAGTGAATGAATGAACCAACGAACAGTTTTTTTGTTCTGTTATTTCAAATAAAGATTCAATATAAAGTTATAAATAACACCGTTATTATATAATTATTTGATTGCTGTTGTTCTGCTTCTTCTTCTTCTTCTTCTTCTTTTTGACTGTTCTTGGTTGTTATTGAATCGAATTTTTTTTTTTTTTGAAAGAAAACATCAAAAACCCGAAACAGTAGCCGTTAGTTTAGTGGCTGTTAGTTTGATAATAAGAAGGGTGAAGTCTTCTTTGATTAGTATTTTATTTGATATTTTTTTTTCTCATCTATAGTGAGATGAAAAAATCATCAACAATCCCGTAATCGATTATCACAAGATTTTTTTTTTTATTTCGGCTGTTTTTATATTTGTTTTATCATGTATATTAGATACCGCCACCGTCGTTTAAATAAATATAGAAACCCATTCATTTCATTAAACACATCAATTTAGAATTGAATAGAATGGAAAAATAGTTTGTAGATTTATCTGGTGGCCGGCTTTGTTGTTGTTCTTAAATGTCGGCCACAAGAGACTGGCTTCAGAAAAAAAAACTATCAATAGAAATCTTTGTTGCTTGTTATTAGTTGTTGTTGTTGTTCGATGTTCAATGCTATGATTTTGGTCGATCGAAGAAAAGGCCAAAAATGAAAAGAAAATAAAGAAGAAGACGATGAAGAAGAAAAAAAAAGCTAGTAAAACAAACATCAAACCCTAAAAAGAATAAGCTAGGAAATCATCAAAAAACTCATTGAATTGAGAAATTAGAAGAAAATAAAATAAAATTACAAGCCTAGCCTAAACCAACTTAACCTAACAACTTAACTAATCGAAACAAAGTACAAAAGGAAAAGGTAAAAGTGAAATGAGTCTGACCTCAATGACCACCAACAACAACAACAGCAGCCGGACAAATGTCAAAGCCAATTTTTTTTTTATCAATAATTTTATAATCTTATCTAATAATACGGATGGATGATTAATGGAGAATTATAAAATTATCGAAGATTCTAAATAAAATAAAAAAATTTTGTCTAAAAATTAAAAATCTCTTTTTTTTAAGGTAAACACAACAGGTGAACAGACAGAGTTTTCGAATAATAAATTCGTTGAATAGAAACGAATGAATAAAAAATCGAACGATCATTACTAATATAATTGCAATAGCTATTCAACCACTTCAACAACACAACCACCTTCATTCATTTCAAATAATTTGTAATTTGTAGTTTTGAACTTTTTGCATTTAATTTTTTTATTACATAATAACCGTACTTGTTACAGGGGGTGCAAGTGACAAAAAAAACCTATTTAAGCTATGAGAGAGTCATTTAAAAAAAAAATACTGTTTATTTGAAGTTTTCCGTTTATTTTAATTATAACGGTTTCAATTGCTTTTATGTTAAATAAAGAATTCGATAGTTTTTTTTTGTTTGTGTTTGTTTTTCTATGTTTGTTTCAGTGTTTGCCTTCAGGGTCTTCAGGTCACCAATCTCATCTATCTCTTACTCTCATTCAAAGATCTCATACTCTAGAAACAGAAAACCCGAAAAGAATGGAATCTATGTCAGTGAAGAACAAGAGAAGAACAAAAGCCAGAAAAAAAAAATCACAAGCAACTGTCAAATGATCGATGTTTCTTTCTTTTGACAAACACACACACACACACAATCTATCGACAATCGAATCGGTACGCGAGCTTCATAAATATTTTTTTTTCTTCTATAACCGGTACAATTTCACGGGAGACTTCCAAAAACACACACACAACACCACACACATGAAGAAGCCGAAGGTAGATCCGCAACAATGACGAAGAAGAAGAAGAAAATTTCAAAATGGCGATATTATTAGTGTGTGTGTGTGTACTTCTTTTCTAACTGACTGAATGTGTGTGTGTGTGTGTGTTTGGGCTCACAATTTATTTATTTGTCTTTGGTAAATATGTGAGCTTGGCAGTGTGTCGGTGTCTATAATCTATCTATCAATGCTTTGGCTTTCCATTGCCCGAGTTTATAATATATGTAAATGTCTTTGTGTGTGTCGTTGTGTGTGTGTGTGTGTGTGTGTGTGTGAATAAATATAAAAAAAATTTAGGAGAAGAAGGCTAGAAACAACTAATCAACAAGAAAATATAAAACGAGTTAAACTGATTTCCATTACCAAACAGAACAGAAAACCTGGAATCTTAACTTGGACAGGTAATCGAAAAAAAAAATATAAAAAAAAACCCAACCAGAAAAGAAAACACTGACGCCGCTGACCGGTTTTTTTTTGTTGTTGTTGTTGTCTTTCATTTGGGTTCTATTCTTCTCAAATAAAATGATAATAAAAAAGTTCGATTGATGATGATGGTGATGGTCGCTTCAATGATCGACGCCTGATTATTGATGAAAGGCCTTCATTTCATTTCATATTCTCTTTCATTTCTTCTTGTTATAAAAGATTTCTTTCTTTTTTTCTTTGGTTTTGGTTGGGTTTCTCTGCCCACCACCAATGATCACACTTCATGTGAATATTATTTTCTCAAATATACCGTTGATTAATATAATTTCGCTTGTTGCCTGCTTGCTTGCTGCGGCTGCTGCCTCTTCTTCTTCTTCATCTTGTTTTTGGTTGTCAATTTTGTAATTGAACGCTACAAGCAAAATAAAAATAAAACAAATACAAAATAATAATAATAATAAAATCAACAAGAAGAAGAAGAACACAGGTAACGGTTCAATAATTTTTTCTCCTCTTCGTCATCTATCTTCGACAGCACACCATACAAATGAATGGAAAGCTCAAGAAAAATAAATAGTTGTTAATGCTGGTTGCTCTAAGTTTAGGCCAGAAAAAAAAGACAGAAAAACCCAATGAATTACTTAAAGAAAATGATGAACTTCATTCATTCATTCATTCATTCATTGGTTTCTTGCTAACTAATGGAAGGATTTGTAAGAAAAAAGAGAAATAACGGTTTTATATAACACACACACACACACACACACGCATACCTTGATCATCATACTTGTGAAACAAAACAGCGAGAAAAAAATCTTCTTTTCCAATCAAGAGAGTACTCCAAGTATCTTGTTCTTTAAAAAAAAACTCTGCTAAAGCTTTTTTTTTACGAGAAATCTTCGAACTTCTTTCGTAGGAAAAAAAAAGCGAATTCGCAGTGAAAACTGGAAGACACTCGAACAACAACCACCATTCAATGCTCTGATCTGATGTTTGATGATTCATTTATAATAATAAAAAAAAACTGTTAGAAAAAAGAAGGATTTGTTTTCTGTTCTTAGTGTCGAAAAACTTTTTTTTTAAATAAAAAAATCGATCTCCAATATCGAACCAATAGTTCGATTTATTTTTATTTTTTTTTTTGCTTCACCATTCGATATCACGATTTAGTTGTTATTTTTTTAGTTTTTTCTCGTTATTGTTGTCGTGTGTTGATGACCCATCAAATGGATCTTCCTAGTTGACATATGATGTTTGATTGAATCAATCTTAATCGAAGCAATTGTTTTGTTTTTTTTTCTTTGCAGATTTGTGCTCGACACTTCACTCTATTGATCATCATCGGGGAGGAAAAAAAATCGATTTATTATTTTCAAAAATCGTTTTTTTTTTAAATCAAATCGATATATCATCGATATATCGAATGTCATAAAATTCAACATATAATCGAAAAAAATAAAAATCTAAAAAAAAAAAATGAAACCAATCCGTCTAAAAGTGAAGCTGTTGACTGGTGTTCTCCTGCCATGTTATCTGATGATCAACTGTGCCTTCAACATTGTTCAAGTTGTGACATCTTCAGCCTCCTCCTCCTCCTCTTCCTCATTGTTCCCCAGTGCTTTCTCGTTCAATCACAAGAACGATTCGATCCAACAGCCACTCGATCCACATCGGACAGGTTTGTTTTCTAATTTTTTTTCTTCAAAATCTAAAAGGATTGATCAGCGATGAGAGCAGAACAAAATTTTCTAATTGTTTGATAGATTAAAATTTAGAGTTTAAAAAATTTGATGAATTAATAAGACAAAACTAGAGCACATCAATACTAGACATATATCCAAAAAAAAAACGATTTTTTTTTTCGATTTTTTTCTTTTTTTTAAATAAATCATCTACCTGACAAGGATAATATACTGGAAACGACAATTTTCTAACAACAATAATGACATTGAGTGAATGATTTGAACAAGTAGACGAACAAAAAGAAGAAGTAGAAGAAAAGCAGTTAATCTAAGTTAGGCTCTTGTAAGTTATGTTCATCATCATAATCAGCACACTAAAATCATCCTCATTGTTGTTGTTATATTCAAGAATCATTTAATTTGGTTGTTGTGTTGGAAAAAGTTTTTCGGCTACTCGGTCTGATAAGCACAGCAAAAAGATTATTAATTTCTTTTTGGGTTTTTTTTCTTTCGTTAATCCTCTTCTTGCAAAATTTATGGAAAAATTTTTTTGGGAGTTTTTGTTTGATTTAACGTTTCAAAAGTTTCGATTAGAAATCTAATCCAAAATTTTACAAACAGAAAATTTGATCACAGAGCTTCTTTTTTAAAGATCATTTGATCACAGATTTTCGAAGAACCTAAGCAAAATCTATTTCAATCAATAGACCTGTCAATCTTTTAAAAATTTTATTTATTATGAGATAATGAAGGGCTCAATTTTTGCCCAAAAAATATAATTTAAAGTGATTTTTATTTGAATTTAAAAGGTGGTTCTTGTTTTCTTAACAAGGTTGATAAGATTTTTGGGTTTGATTTTTTTTCTTCTCTGCTTGAAAATATGAAGATGAATTGCTTGTTGACTTGTTTGTTTGAGTGTTTTAGGTGCTAGAAGACAGACAGAAGAAAGAAGACAGTTCACAGTTAATTTTTTTTTTCTCCTTCTCAAAATGAAATGCTTCAATGCCTGAGGAATAGTTGGTAGCAAAGTTTTCTTATTAGAATATTGATTCACTTTTGTGTGTCAATGGGACAAAAATATTAAAAAAAAATAATAATACCCGTAATATTATAGAAAAGCATTGAGAAAAAGATTGATTGTTGTTGTTGTATAATAAAAAAATCCATATATTACATCAGTTTGAAGGGTTTCTACTTGGTTATAATGCTAAAAAAAATATTATAAATTCTAGAAATTTTAAAGATTTTCTCTTTGAATCCGTAGAATTCAGAAGAAACTTTATTTAATACCAAAAAAAAAAACAACGTGATTCTCTTCACAGTTTTTCTATGAAAATATTTAAAAGATTAGTTTTTTTTTCTTAAAAAAAAATAACCTTAAGAGGTTAATAGAATAATCATCGAAACTATGAGAAATGATTGACACAGATGAAACGGGGGAGGAGAGGAAGGGGGGGAAAGCTTAGCGTTTAACCAAAATCACAAGCATATCGTGCAGAAAGTATTATCTCAATGCAAATTCAACATCAAAAATGAACGAATTTTTTCGTTGATTATATTCACCTGGCACCTGGATTCGATAAATATGAAAAAAATTTGCCTTTGATTACCTGTTTTAGTCATTTTTTTTCCCCCGCAGCAATGTCGATAGAAGCCATTTAATCTTGGATTCATCTAAATTTATTCATAGTTTTTTTTTCAAGGCAACGG
Organism: Octodonta nipae; assembly: GCA_034190945.1. Taxonomy (NCBI): domain Eukaryota; kingdom Metazoa; phylum Arthropoda; class Insecta; order Coleoptera; family Chrysomelidae; genus Octodonta; species Octodonta nipae. The sequence goes on along the minus strand of JAVLUE010000093.1, from coordinate 60,906 downwards.
TCAAGTGACCTGTACAGGTAAAAAAAAACTGGAAATAATAAAAATTCATTTTTCTGTTTGCAAACGGCAAATTATTCAACAAAAAAAATTATCAGCAGAGAAGAATAATTCAAAATCACTAATCGGAATAAAAAAAAAACACTTAACCCAAGATCTATTTTTGTTATTCTATGTTGAAAAAAAAAACGCCTTGTGTATCTTTTTAGCACCAGTAAAATGGTTTTGTTGATGGCGCCCTGATGATTATTATTTTCTCCTTATTTTTAATTATCAAAACGAATAGTTTTACTTTTTTTTTGGGAAAGTGGCGTGAATGGCTTGAATGGATCCATTTGTGTGTGTGTGTGTTTTGAGTGTTTTTTTTTCTTTAGTTTCTTAGGCTTGTTGTGTTGTTCGCTTGCTTAAACAAACTAAATATCTAATCGTATCATTTCATGCATAACATTAGCGTATTATTTTTTCTACTAAGAAAAGATTTTTTCTTAAAAAAAGACTCTTCCAATCGGAATGAATAGTAGTGAAGAAAACTTTTAATAATTTCAGTTTTTTTTTTCAAGTTGTAAAATTTTCTTTTTTTTTCGGGGGTTGTTGTGCTTATTGAAAAATTCACTTGGCTGTTGTTTTTTTTTTTTTTTTTGAGCAAAACAAATCATTGGTTTCATTCTTCTGAATGACTCGTGTCGTGATTTGATAGACATCATTTACGTGTGTGTGTGTGTGTACTGTGTTCAAAACCATCTCATGTTCATGCCAATCAACCAACACCGAGAAAACAAATGAAACGAAACACTCGACAACAGCCATTACATTACATTCGAATACAAAATGATACGAACCAAAAACACTGTACTGTTCATAATAAAAAAAAATTAGACGTTTGGCAAACCTAAACTACTATTTATTACTACTAAATAGTAGCTACTGCCGTACACTGATATTTCACCAAGTTTTTTTATAAAAACCAAAAAGAGCTACAGGAAAAAAAACCTTAGATCAGTCAAAATCAGAATGAATGAAAACCTTTAATTTCATTTTATGACGGTTGATGATTGTTTCTTTTAAATTTTATTTTATTTTTTTATTAAATTTTTTTATATATTTTTATAGCAAATTCTAAACTCCAAAAAAAAAACCATCGGTAGTTTAATAATTTTTTGTTTTTTCTCAAATTTCTCTATTCAATTTTGAATTGAAAAACGCTCTAGATTTAAGTTTATGCTTTAGATTTTTTAAGTTGATGATTGTTTGTGTTCTGATAAAATGCTACCGAAAAATAATAATGAAGAACTGATGAATCGATGAATGTAATGATGAATGAATGGAGAGTAAGATAGATTGTTATGACAACAACAACAAGTTGTTCTTCACTATTGTTTGAGTGTGCATTCACTCACTTAAATAACACCTACTTAATATAATTTCTTAAGGATTTTTTTGTTTTCTGTCGATGTTTCAAGAATTGTTGAAGGTTCGGTTATTTCTTAAAATATGATTCGGAGGTTTTGTTTTCATTTGATTGAGATAATAATAACATTGCTTCAATAACTGAATCAATGAGAGAGAGAGAGAGAAATCGTCTCGTTTTGAAGATCATTCATCATCTTTCGCTCTCTCTCTCTCTCTGAGTAGTAATGAAAACTCCATTTTTAGAATTGAAAAGATGATATCATTTCAGTGTTCTTGTTCAATGAAAAAAAAAATAGATAAATAATCAAATTCAAATTGAAATTCAGCTAAAAATGTTCAACATCTTTTCAGATGATTTGTTCTGAAGAAATTGATTATCATCATCGAGAACATCATTTTTTATTTCACTCAAAGCAAATTTATCTTTAAAAAAAAATCTTAGCTTTAAATCTTTAATTGAAAATCAATAATCAATCAATTGGAAATGCTTTGAACATTGAAACCGAAACATGTTTCAACCACAATCGGATTACGATCGATTATTTCTATTAAAAAAAAAATTCTTTCTGTTTTATTTTAATTTTTCTCATGTTGAAAGCAACATGAACGATGTTTAATTTATTCCAATTTTTTTTTTTCTTAAAAATATTATTAACCTGATGACTTGGGTTCGAAACAATAGAAAAAAAATCAATCGCCTTTCATGAAAAACTGATATAAAAAAAAATCGATAAATTATTTTCATTTCTTTCAATGACCAGGCTGCTAAAAAAAAAAAGTGTTTGCCTGAATGATGATGAATTTCTTGGCCTGAGGAAAGATCAATCATAAAATTAAAAAAAAATGTGTGGTAGAAAAAATTGAAACGAATAAAAAATCTTCTCAGTGAATATTGCTTGGGGTCAAATCATCTAACTGATCGTTTTAAAATTCATAAAGATTGGCGATGGTGGGAATGCACATGAAAAACATTCAATTACTTTTCCATGGTGTTTCATTAATTATTCTTACGATTCATGCAAGTTGTTTCAACTCATCAATCAACTCAAACAAATTTTTTTTTTTTTTTACTATCGAAAAAAACAATCGATATTTAATAGAATGGCTCATTCTCTCATTTGAAAAAAAGTTTTAGTTGATTGGTTAGTCATCATCAGCTTTAGGTTTTCAACTTGTAATGAATACGAGAAAAAAAGAGCTTTTAAATGTTTTGAAGTATTTTATGATATATTTAGACTATGTCAATCCTTTCATAGGTTCATTGAATATTCAAAAAAACCCTCACCAATGAAAAACAGAGTATCATGGGATGATTAGTTTAGGCATTTTTTAACCAGCTTAAAACCAGTTTTTTGTTGTTGTATTTCACCCACATTTATTCATTCCATAAATTGTGGCTAGTTTTTTTGTTTGTTGTTGTTGTAATGTTTGTCAAGAGAAGAAGATTATTTATGGCTTGCGTGCACAACAACCATCCAGTCAGCGCAATCATCAATAATAAGATTAATCGTTAATAATAAGTCGAATGTGAAAATTTTCACCACATAATAAAATATACAACCAATGAACAAATATCAGTACCATTTTTTGAGAATCGATTTTTTTTTCCTTTATACAATTCACAAAACTATACGATTTTGTGATTAATTTAAATACGATTTCGTGGTTTGAGCTTAACATTCGATTAAAAAATATTCGGAAATCTTTTGAAGACATGAATCTAATCGAGTTGAAGCTATTATCTCCTTAATAATATTGACCAATTACTCGGCAAGTTTTGGCTAGAAAAATTCTAAAAGCATGAAATTCATATCATCATCGATGATGAATGAATGAATGGTGCCATCAATTCATTCAACCAACTATCGATTCGAGCTTTTTCATTTAATTGAATTGAAACAAACAAATCCTGATGTTCAATTAGATAGAGAAAAAAATTTGATTTACTGTGTTTCACGAGTTTTTTTTTGATCCTAAACTTCCGAAAAATTTTATAATCTCTGGGCTAATGATGAAGCAAAAAAAAGTTCATTAAATCAAAGACTACTCACCATTTGGATAATTATTATTAAATTTTTTTTCATTAAATTATTTCTTCTTCTCCAAATCCCAGAAATTAATTTTAAAAATCCAATAATCCGTTTTATTATCAAGTGAAATTAGAGATGGCAAGATGACTGAGCACAGAGAAATCCGTTTGATACAAAGTTTCGTTTAGAAATTTTATGTTTTTTTAAAAATCAAAATTTTTCGAAATTTTGTTTTAATTTCAAAACAGTATCATAATAATCGGTAATGAATAACCGCCATTCGTTTAACACAAGATATTTGGAAAAAAAAACCTCATCATCATCATCATCATAAAATAATTATAACTTTTTCTAGCTTAAAGCAATCGCTTTCTTTCTTTTTTTTTGATCAATAAATCAAAAGAAAACTGTATCAAATTAGAATTATTGGATTATTAATTTATTATCCTCATCAAGTTTTTCAAAAATTTCAAAAAAAAAAAGAAAAGGATTTTTTATGAGGATTGGACCGGGGCTCAAGCATTTGATGTATGAGGAAACTTATTGAAAGGATTATTTGATTATTTAGTCTTTAAGCTTGTCTATTTGCTTAGAAAACCATTATAATTAATAATAATAATTTTAAATAATTAAAACTTTCTCTCTCTTTAAATTATTGTGACTTCAAGCTAAAATGAATTATTATTTAAAGTAATTTTTTCCTAAAAAAAAATTTCAGTATTTTTTTTATAGAAAATTCGTTTAATTTTTTTTTTTTTTGAGGACGTTTTGAAATTGAATTTTGAAAAATTTAGTCAGAGAAGAGATGGAAAAACGATCATTTCAGCCAAGCGAAAAAATACTGAACCCTTGAATTTAAAAAATTAATCTAAAAAATCTACTCAATTCGGTAGATTTGTTTTGCTTGCAAAGTTTTCAATTTTCAGTTTTTGGTTGCTTTTCAAAGTCATTTAGCTGGAGTTTATTTTTTTTTTTTTTGCTTGGAAATTATCGAAATTTCTTCGAATGACTTTTAAAGTAAAGATCGCTTCACAACAACAAAAAAAACCAAGCAAAACAGAACAAAATAAAATGAAACGAACGAACGAACCATTTAATCTTTTCCATTGTTTTAATTTAGAAACATAGAGAATTTATTTTATGGCCAAGCAATTTATTACTATTAAAATTTCTTTTATAGAAAACAAAACAGAAGCCGCGATATTGCGCTATCTATTTTTGAGGTTAAACTATCATTTTCTTTGTTTTAAATCGTTATTGTGCGCTTCAATTTTTTTTTTCTTTTTTCGTTATTCTTTCTGTGAAGGTTTTTTTTTTATTTTTTGTTTTAACTGTTTCACTTTTTTTAATCATAATAATAATAAAAATAACAATAATAATACTAATAATAATTATTATTATTATTAACTAAATAAATTTAGGTTACCATCATCACCAGCAATCATTGAGACACCATCATCACCAACAGCAGCAGCAGCACCAACAACAAAATCATAATCATCTTCATCATCATCATTTTCAAGAAGCGGCTTCGTCGGTATCGTCGTCATCGTTGGTGCCAACAACACCACAACCAATGACACTACTAACCAACAACATTAACGAACAACAGCAAATAGCAACAAACAACAACAACAACAATCCGAACGAACTGAACAACAACATTAACCGATTTTCTTCATTTCATCATGGAAGCCCATCACCGTCGTCTTCTTCTTCGTCATTGTTATCCTCGTCGTCCTCTTCTTTACCTTCATCTTTGTCATTATCATCATCCTCATCGGGATTTGTGCCGATTGCCAAACCATTGATTCAAGATATTTTTGATGTATCCTCGAGCCAGGATAGCCGAACAACATTAAACACCAATCACCTTCACCGTAACCACCCTCATAATCAACAACAACAACAGCAACAAGATCATCTTCAGCAACAACAACAGCAGCAACAGGTACATTGTACTAATTTTTTCCATTGAGCTTTGTTGTTGTTGTTGTTTAGATTTTATTTATTGATTTTCTTTTCTCTATTGTTGTTGTTCTGGGCAATAAATTTTTTTTAATTGAAAGTTTTTTCAATTAAATCTTATATATTGGTATATCAGGTAACCCAGTTTATTTTCTGCTTTGTTTCGGTTTTTTTTTCTATATTGAAAAGAAATTTAATATGAATAATTTTGTTCGGAAATTATTTTCTAAGAAGAATCACCCATTTAGGATCGTGATCGAAACATTTACATTGATCAAAGTGAATTAGTGAAATGTTTACTGTTTTGGGTTTTGTTGTCTCCATAGCCAATTTAAAATTCATTAGATTTTTTCTCCAGTTTTTCTGATGATGATGAAACAATGATGAGACGAGACAATATGGTCTTCCCAGAATTTGAAAGAATATAAAAAAAAATTCGGGTTTTTTGAGAGCTTCCACACTTTTTTTTTCAAAGTTAAAATCATGACCGTCGATAGATTAAGTTAAAGAAGAATCAAACATAATATGCGATCAGGATTATTTTTTCCAAAACAATTTAATAATTTTCTTTTTTTTTCGAACAAAACGAAACAAACCAATGCTTGAAACAGAAACGTTGAAAGCAACAAGAACGGAAAAATGGGTTATCTTATATAATGATAATATAAATTGAAAATTCGTTTCTTTTTGTTGTTGTTGTACTGGAAACAACTATTTTACACACATTGGATTTTGAATTGTAATTGAGTTTTTTTTTTTTTTTTAATGCTGTTGTTTCTGTAACACAATCGATCTAATGATAATACGATGCGAAAGCTTCTTGATTTCGTCTTGTTCTTCTTCATCATCATCATCGTCGTCGTCTTCGTTTCAATTGCCTCAACAAAATAATTAATCGATTTAAAACAAAAAAAAAAAACTCTTGTTCATCTCTCGATCATTCATTTTCTTGTTTTTTGTTTTGAGTCGAGTTGAGTTGAATGATGATGATGATTAAAAAGAAATTCATTAGAAATCAAAATAAACCGTAATATCATCGGCTAAAACATAAGAAGAAGAAGGGCAAGCTTAGAGGCTATTTTTAGTTAAATAACTTATTTTTCCATTTCTTTTGTAATTTTCTTTTTGATTTAAAATAATCTTTAAAAACTAATAATGTTTTCTCTCCCTCTTTGATCTTGATAAAGAATCCCGATAATAACTCTTCGTACAGTCAAGGATTTTCAAACCATCAAAGTCCATCATCATCATCATCGGGTGAAACGAGTTTCGATACTCAATATCAACAGCAACCTCCTCAATCGTCGTCGTATTATTCTTGGAGATCGCAACAACAAGACAACCGAAACCATGATAACAACAATCATAAAGATTTTTCTAGATTTTCTCCAATGCGAAGTATGGATAATTTCTATATGGACCAAAATGTTCGCCCAGATTCCACAAATCGTCAAACAACATACTACAAATCTCATGATTCCGATTCTGATCGAGACAAGTATGGATCCAGTAGCCCAAATGATGACCTCTCAATACAAGATTCTGACGGTGAAATGTATGGCGATGGAAAATCAGAATACAGTAAAACACCATCAAGCTCACAGTATTCGGTCTACAATGATGAACAATCGATGTTTTCTCCAGAATCGACCGTTAACATGCTCAAAAACATGGCTCATTCGGCAGATTTTCCTGCTTCAAACAATGAACAGTTAAACTCCAACGAAAATGAACTTCAAAACTTGATGAGTAACTTTGGTTCGAATGGAGTCGAGTTCATGAAAAACTCCAATCCCGCAATGATGACCGCACCGGGCTTCATGAACACTGGAGATTTTTCGCAGTATTCCGATCTAGCGGCAACAATGCCCATGCCAGGTATTGCTGGTTTTCAACCAGCGCCAGAAGGTAGTCAGCTTCCTGCACCACCTGGCTACAAGCACGTTGGCTACATAACCATTCCGGCTGGAGCTGCCAATCTACCGAATATGATGTCACAGCCAAGCAACGGTTTGCCAATAATTCGACCAGTACCGATCAATGCTGATTTCACTGGTAAAAACATGGAAAAAAATGAGAACAAAAAAACCAATGAAAACAAGCCATCTGATTCGAATCCGGTTCGAAGCTTTTTGAGTCGATTCAATCCGTTGAAGATGTTGAAGAAACTTCGACAACGTCGTGAAAGAAGACAGACTTCAGATTTTGGTTCTAGTGATTATGCATCGATGTCTGCACCATCACCAGCTTACAGTTCATCACCTTATTCTAGTGCAGCTTCTTATAGCAGTTTATCGGGATTAGGTGGAATGGCTGGCGGAATGTACGCCAGCATGAGTAGCATGTCTCCAATGTATATCCCATATAGCTCATATCCAAGTTATAGTGGTGGATACTCTTCATACTCTCCCACCGGATACGGTTATGCAATGTCACCGGCTACCGCTTATATCTCACCACCGAAAAGCGATATGAGTGTAGCGGCAAGTGTTCCCAGCGGATTGGCAGCTCCATCAATGGCAGCCTATGGCTCAGCGATGATGATGCCAGGGTTGTTGCCTGGTTATGGTGCGATGTCTTCATATCCGATGTCAATGCCTCCGATGTACTCTTCATATGGCCCGTTCCCAGGTGCTGCCATGGCTGGTTTACCATCTTCTTCATCTTCTCAAATGTCTTCCTCTTCTTCATCGAACGACCAAAACAATCCGTTGGGTCAAACACTGCCTGGTGGTATAAATTTATCTGATCTACTAAAAGATGAAGATGATGAGCCATCAAAATTTCGAAAGTTTTTAGGATACTTGAATCCTGTAAATCTGATAAAGAAAATTCGTAACAACACATCGGATGATCGAAAGAGATTCGGTCGTCGTAAACGAGACACCGATTACTCTCTAGTGAACATCGATCCTGTTGAATTTATTAGTAAGAGAAACGATGAATCCGAAAATAAAAATGAATCTCAAAACAATGACAATGTCCAAATCTCGGACAATGAAAAATTTAACATAAACAGCACTGACAAAGAGGTGGCCGAAGATTTGTTTCTATCAGATTCACCTGTTGAAGGTGAAGAAATCATGGCGCATGATACTATACCAAAAGTGACTCATGACAGAAAGAAAAGTGGAAAACGATTAAAGATCAACTTAATGGGTAGCAGAAATTTTGAGGTCATCCGTGGAGGAGCGTTTCAAAGCGATGAAGTCATGCCAATGCGTATAAGTGAATCAAATGAATTCGATCAAGAACCTAACGAACGACGAAGTATAAATTATTTAGCTGAAAATGATGATCAATTGTTTAACAGCGATCATCATAATAATGAGGATAATGGTGATACTACGCCCGAAATTATGGGCTTTCAAGGTTTCAACGGGTTCTCCTCGCTCTACAATACTTTGTCAGCCTCGAACAAATCTCCGAAATACGTCGACAGTTCAGGCACTTCAAGCGCAACGAAGCAAGAATTGAAAAGCCAAAAACAAGCAGAATCCAAGAACACTGCCCAAAACAAATCAAGTAAATTTCAGAATATTGAACATGCGGCTATCAACTACGCAAGCACTGATTTAAAGGCAACATTTTGAATAATTCAAATAAATCCATTTGAATCTTATCATTGATAAATCGATGGCTTGATTCGAATTTTTTTTCTCTCTCTCTCTCTCTCTCTTCACTTACAGACAAAAGATTCGAATGAGGTACAATTTCTAAAAATTAGTCATTAATACTTTGAAACAAGCTTTGTTTGTTTCACTGTTGAATTCTCAAATTTTTTCGCAACCAACAAACCAAACGAGAAGAATGAGATGAAAATTCTTCAATAAACAATCACATAGACAAATTCAAAATTTTTTTATTTTTTTGAAAAATTTTTTCTTGTCGATAAACTTCTCAAGCTTCAGGCTTTTCGATTTTCTCCTTTGATTTCATCTTTTTCTCAACAAAAAAAACAAAAAACAAATTGTGCTTCGATTTATTTTCTCGCTTAGTCCAGTATAGTGATGAGGCTGTAAATATAAAAATAGATTAATACAATGCAATACCAAAAAAAAAAAAAACTAAAAAACTTTCCTTTCTTCTTTCGATTATTTATTTTTTATAATAATAAATAATTTTAATATGATACCTGCCACCACCTTTCCATCGAATTTCGACAACACTACCAAAATAATAACTTAAAATTTGACTTCTTTTTTTTTGTCCAATATATTATCATACCAAATAACAACGAAAATTAAGATAAAACAAGACAAAAAGACACCAAAAAAAAAAAAAAATCGACTTGTGCGTGTGAAACTTTTATGAAGAGGCAGAAGAAAAAAAACAACACGCGAGATTTTTAGACTTCAATCGAAAGTTTTTGGTTTCGTTTTTCGTTGTTTTTCTTGAAAGTTATTTGTGTTTCAGAGTTTTTTTTTAATGTATTTTTCTTTTGCTTTGTTTTATTGTTTGTTTATTTTAATTCTTTTCTATTATAGTTTTATTATTTTTATCTTTTCTTCTATGACACGATGTAATCATGAAACACCATTGAATGGATCAAGAAACACCATCTCAATCATTATATATTATCAATAATAATAATATATACATTGGTGTGTTCAATTCGTGATTTGAATCGAGATTTTTTTATTATTATTATATATTATCATATAAGATGTGTTCCGATAATCAACAAGAAGAAATTATTTGCTAAATATTGAACCCTGAAAGAAAACTCACAAAAAAAAAATTATAAAAAATATCTCATCTCTTTTTTACTACTTCATTACTTACTTTTAACAAAAAATTTCGCCTGGCGAAAATACAAAAACCGAAACCAACGAAAAAAAAAAAAACAAACAAAAACAACAACGATTATGAATTCAATTGAGATTTTTGAATTGAATTTTCTTCTTTCCTCTTCATTAATATATTCGTTTTGTATTTATTATTTAATTATATATGCTGTAATTTTCGTTTCGTTCTTCTTCTCCTCAATACTTTCTCATGATAATTATTTAATTTTTGAAATTGATAACCAAAAAAAAAAGAAGAAAAAACTCCAATAATCATGTTCAAAACGTTCAAGTGTTCATTATAATCTTTCGAACACTTGCACACACACAAACACCGATACTCTAGAAATTTGAGACGAATAAATCGATGATTAAAAAAAAAAAACTCAAAATTTGCGCCAAATAATCGATTAAAATTTTTTAATTGTTCAGTACAACTTATCGTTCCACGACAGCGTTTTTCTTTTATCAATCCAAGAAGAATCGAAACAAACAAATAAATTGTGAAAAATCTCACCGATGAAATTGTTTATAATATTTTTTTTTTTTTTATTTTTGAACAACTTATTCTCAATTCTTTTTTAATATTTATAAATATGAAATTGTATAATTTTTTTTCTATTAAATAAATTTAAAAAAAAAAATTTGAAAATTTCTTAAAATTAATAGCTCAAGAAAGAGGTTTGAAGATCTGAATTGAGTTTCCAGATAAAATCAGTATCAACAAAAGAAACCTTCAAACACAGATCAAGATAGAATCAATCAAATTCGAGAATGAAACGAATCGATTGTTTCATGTTTTTTTGATTTACAAAACAAGCATGTCTAATGTTTTGAGGCGATGCAGAAGTTTAAAGTTTTCGATAATGGAAGAAAACTCTTGCTTTAGAGAGATTGGTCTGTGGTTTTGAGGTGATTGTAAAAATTTTGACATAAATTATAAAATGATAATTACAGGCAAACCTTCTTTTTTTTTTTGATCTGTAATCAAAAACTGTTTTGTTCAGTTTGTTTTCACATCTAAAGATTCTATTTCAAGAAACACTTTTTTTCAATCAAAAGCAAAAACCATCATTGAATAACTAAGTACCGTAAATCGTAAAAAGATCGCCCAAAAAAAAAAAGAATTGCATGCAAAACACATTTTTTTCACATAAAAAAGGGTTTGCCTCAAGTTTTGAGTTAATTTTTTTTCGACAAACTAATAAATTTTTTTTTTTTTTCAATTGACTTTCAAAAATTGATTCGGAATTTTATTTTTGGTAAAAAAATATCCATGATCCAATTTCACTAGAAAAAAAAATCAAAAGTTGGCGGGCAAACTTGACTTCGTTCATAAAAAACGTATAATAACAGCTGGTTTAACAAGAAAAAAAATGATAGTTGATGAGAATTTTATCAAAATTTTGTTTGATATGTTGACAAATCTAATAATGATCTGTCAGATAGAAAAATGAGCTTGTTCCATCATAAACATCCGTCCCTTCCGAAACGTGAAAAAGTTCAATTGAACCATGTCTTGAATCCCAATGAAGATTGGAGCTCGCAATACGTCGAGATTTGCACCCATCTTCTGTTTGGAAAGCTTGATCAATCATGGTTTGAAAATGTACACCATGATATTCTCCGTGATATTTGTGATGATTCCTTTGACTGTGATATAACAATACATTTGTTGTCATTGTTAGAGTTATTGATGCCAAAATTTTCAAATTCTCATGATCGGTAAGTTGAAATTTTAATTATTTTATTCTAAATTATCTTTCTCTTTAAAAGCATGGAACAAACATTTGGGTCATTGATGAATTTGATCGATACTAGTTCTAGAGAAACATTGGTTGCAAAAAAGTTGCCTGTTTATAATAAATATTTTCAATGTGCAACTTCGTTTATGTTATACTTTCAAGAATGGGTAGGATGATTCCGATTTTTCACCTAGTTTTACAATTTTTTTTTATTGTTCACAGAGATTCGAGGACGAAGCTTTACAAAAACTATTTAATTGTTTTATTCGATTCATGCTTGAACATTCTCAAAAACAATCTCAAAGTTGTACTGTCTGTTTAGATTGTCTCCATGAAGTTTCACTTTGTCATCCAGTATTCAACTGTTTCATTAAGATTTTTACTGAATTATTTTTCTCATTATCTAGGATTTGATTTATCCAATTTGGAAGAAATTGAGCTTCTCAAAGTTCTCAATTTTAGAAGAAGCGTTGTTTACTTTACGTTTGCTAGATTACGTGAATGATGGACAAGCTATTCGAGAATTAATTCAACGCGTATCGTTTGTTCCAGATATTAAATTCTATTATTTATGTTTCCATCTTTTTCAAATGATTCTGTCTGGTCGTTATAAAGAGTTTTTATCGTTGTTGATTTTGAAGCCCTTCATTTCTAAATTTATTTATAGCCAGCAAATTTTCAATATACATTTCGCATGGAAATTATTGCTGAAATTTGGATTTGAAATTTTTTCTTCTTTAGAAGAAGAAGTCTTCATTAAACAAATAGTTTCAGCTTGTACAATGCCTTCGCTTTCGATAGGACATCGATTTTTGTTGTTAACTTATATTAAGCATTCATTTGTCACAATTTACAAATCCCCAATAAATTCACCTCCTCTACCATTGTTGACTTCGCTTTTTCCTCTGCAATTCGATGGGCCAGATACTCGAGAGAAAAAATTGATGATTTTAAATGACTGTGCATTTGCAATAACTGATGAAGAGTTATGGGTGAATTTGTACCGCCTTCATACGTTGAGTTCTGGACAAGCTCAAAACCAGGAACGGATTTGCAATTCTTTATTCCGATTGATGAACATTTCCATGCTTAAACGACCACAACTCCATGATCGAATAGTGAAACTTTTATTAGATAATGTTTTTTCAATTCAGTGTATTCATTATCTTGAGAAATTCACTGTTTTTCTTGGAGATCATCAGAGTTTGGGACAAAAATTTGTTGATAAATTTATAGCCAAATTGATTACATTGGTCAAAGAACAAGATCAACAACAACAACAATCGTTAAACTATCAAAGATCTCCAATTACCACAAGACCAGTTATTGCAACTTTTAAGCAATATGAAGCATATTTACAATTCATCAACTGGTTCTTATCTATTGCCTATCACAAAATCAATTTAACTGAGTTTCAAGTTGAATTTTTAGTGAATTTCATATATCGAGATTGTTCTACTCATCATTTGAAAGCTTCAACTTTAGCCCTTCAATGTTGCACTTCAATACTTTATTATCAGCGAGTGACAGCCAAAGTCAAAGATGCCCTGCTAATCTTATTAGAATGGCTTCGAAATGAACGGAAATCTGATTTAGAATCTTCAAGTATGGCTCAGATTTATTTGCTTGCATTGAGAACGCTAGAAGAAGAATACATCAAACAGGTTTTCACTCCAGATGAAGAAGAGTTTTTACTTGTTCAACAAACTCCAAAAGTTTATGAACAATACCTTCGTGATATTGTTCAATACGATTGTGGAAAATTGTGTCCAATAGTGGTCGAAAAAATTGTTTCATCTTCGGATTTACTTGATGAAGAAAAGTTCTCTTTCAAAACATTGAACTCATTCTCAAAGACTTTATTGTTTAAAGTTTCTTTATCCGATTGTCAAACAAACTTTGATAAAGTTTTCTGTGTCGAAATCATCTTATCTTTGAAGCACGATTCGGAAAATTTTGAAAATAAAAAATTTCAAGTGCCTCTGTTGCAATTAAAGCAACGGCCAGTTGTTCTAAAATTGGTCCTAGACTTTTTGATCAACGATTTTTTTCAAGTAAACATTTCAGTAAAATTTATTGATTTCAAAGGTATCATCTACAATTATCAAGATGTTAAAACCGAAACAATAGAATTAGAAGAAATGTTAGTTGGCTTTCGTTTGGACACATTGGAAGATTCAAATTCTGAATGCCGACAGTTGGAACAAATCAAAGAAAACTTATTGAATCATCCTCAATCTATGCAAACAGTTATTTGTCTTCGTCGTTACAGTTCTTTGGAATCATTTTTAAACCAACATCAATGGATAAGAAAATTTTCATTTGGAAAATCTTTGGAAAACGATGATGAAAATTTTTTATTGCATCAAGACTTTTTAATGGGTCTTCCACCAGATCGAATGATTGTTGGAAACTTTATCTCGAAAATGAGTTTGCCAATTTTCACTTGATCACCAATTACTTTCAAATTGTTCCATTACTTTTTATCGATTCCAAGATGAAGATGATAATGAGCTCAAATGAAACGTTTTTTTTCCAAAGTGTTTGGTGATATTATTTAAAAAATGTTATCTATTATTCTATATCAATTGTTATTTGAAAAATTAAATTACAAAAAATTTATTAAAAATACCAACTTTTAAATATTTTCATTTATGGACAGCTTGATTGGTCGAAAAACACGAGTTGTACGAATTTTTCATTCAATTTTTTCCATGGCGACTAAAATTCTTGAATAACGATAGGTCAAATTTTGTTCAGCCCAAGTTATGAATTTGAAACTTTTATGATGGAACCTTTGTTTAAGTTCTAATTCCATATCCTCCATCGATGCTTCATCTTGAAAAAACTTGAATCGAGAATTTTTAGTTATATCAGAATTTGATTCTTCATTTTGATGGTCATTATTCGCTTTGGAGTATGGTGCCCAAAACACAAGACGACTATTCATTTTTAAATGTTGAGCAGCGAAATTCAACAAATCACGATAGATATCACTGAGATCATAGCGGAGTTTAGATGGAATATGCGATGGCAAACATTCCTCAGGTATTTTACAGTTTTCTTTAGTGGTGCCAACTCGAGCTCGAGATTCGCGTTTTCCATAAGGTGGATCGGTAATGATGGCATCAAATTGGAAGCAATCTTTGAATAAAGATAACGAAGAATCTCCAACTAGAACATCTAAATATTTATTTTGTAAATTGTATTGCCACAAATTAGCTAAAACTGATTCGTCTTTGTCACGCTCTTTAATGCCACATCTTGAAGGTTTTGCTGATCCATGCAACAGAAGATAATCAATATCTGTTCCACAAACATAAGCTCCATTTTGAGCTGCGGATACCAGAAGACTTCCCGATCCAACAAATGGATCATAAACTAAATCGTTGGGCTTTACCATTGCAATGTTAGTCATCAAAAAAGCAAGTGTTGGCTCCATAGAAGTGTTTGCTATAAATTTTCTTTTTTTCAATGAGAACTTGGACAAAATTTTTCGGTTGCCTTCCATTATCCATCGACCGAACATGATTTGCCGAGGATGCTCTCCTACTTCATCATCACTGTTCCCATAATATTCGATATAATTGAAAACCACATCAGGGTTTTTCAACATGATGGGTCCATCAAATGGAAGAAAGTTTAATTTTTCAATGAGTTCGACTTTGGAAGTTAGTGGAATCTTTTTTCCGTAAGTTTCAACTTGAATCGAAAACGAACATTTGGAATAAAAACCATCTCGAGTATGACTACATGACTTTAAGTCATCATAGAAAGTTTGATAGTCTAGGGCTGAAACCCATAGTTCGGAAACGCTTTGAGCTAAGACGCTTCGTTTTAAAATTTTTCTCAAATTGATTTCGCTGTTTGTTTCGATTACAAAAAACGGCTAAAATTAGATTTTTTTGCTTAAAAACAAATTCAATGAAATTGAAAACCAAATACTTTTTCAGATGGAGGTTCGACAAATCGATAATCAAGTTTTGCTAACAAGGCTAGTGATTTGAATTCCTAAAAAATTGAAATTATGAATTTTTTTAATTCCATTAAACTACAATTTCTGAGAAAAAAAATTACCGCTAATCGAAAATCCACCAGATCGTTAACAAAACGAATCAAATATCTTTTGGAAGACATTTTCCAACAATTGATTCATTTAATCATTCAAAAGATTGAGCAAAAAAAAAAAAAAACTTTGAATCACAGAAATCAATCAAAATCATAACCAAAACAATTACAGCATAGGATACACACACACGTGAGGAATCTTGATTCAAAATCGAAAACTTTTGTAAACTTTTCTCGGTAAACGTTTTGAGAGAAACATTTTTTAGCCATAGAAAATTTTTTCTATCAATCATTTTGCAATCATTCTTTCCTCAATCAAAGTGAAAAAAAATCAATTGATATCATTGATCCGTGACATGATAGTGTCAGTTTTTTTTGTTCAATAAAAAAAAATTAAAATTGAAAAATTTGCTTCGCTTGTCGATTGTCATCGTCACAATATGTATGTCAACAATCACAGTTTTGGTGTTTTTTGTCAAAGTTCGTTCGAATCGAGTTCAAATCGAGTTAAAATCTTTGAAGCTCTTCTGTTATCATGATGATGACAAATGGAAAAAATAAACTAGTCATCAGAGTAGTTTACTCACCTTTTCTGTCATCATATAGTTTTATTTTCAAGCCAACTTGGAACAATTATTATTGGCGGAACAACAAACGAATAATGGTCAACAGCAGTGGGAACACTGGACCACGGAGAGAATGATTTTCCCGAAGCAATTTTTCGGGAAAAAATTTTGTTCTAATTTACATTTTTACAAGTGAGAAAACAGGGGAGAGAGATGATTTAATTTTGTAATTTTTTATTTTCTATTCATCCAAATTTAATGCGTATCAACTGTTTCTTTCATTCATTCATCCATCCATTGTGTTATTGTTGTTCGACACTTTTCACTAGTCATTCGGTTTTTTTTAAACTATTTCATCAAACTGGCCATCATTATTATCATCACACGCATCATGATGAAAATGGGATTCATTTGCAAAAGCTCTGAGCTTGGCAAGGCTTCTGGAAATGAACGTTTTTTCGCTTTTTGTTCGAAACGTTTTATTGTTATTGAAATTGGTATTGCACTCGTTTTTTTCATTATACTACTAATTGGCGAAGAATTATAGTTAAAGTCAAAGTGAATCTCTTCAGTGCATCAAATTTTTTTTTCCTTAAAATGGTCTTCGAACAAGAGCAGTGAAAAAATAAACCCAATAACAATAAATTACCGAAACAATGAGGATAACAATCATAGTTTGCGTCAAGGCGCCTATAGTACTTTTAAAATTGGTAATGTTTTTCCAACGCCAGAATAAACAAATGAAATGAAGGCGCCAAATCAAACCAGAAAAAAAACTGCCCTTTTATTTTTGTTTAGTATCCTTGTTTTTGTGGTGGTGGTTGTCTGGCGCAAGAATTTTACGTTTTACAGGCAAGATGTCTAAATATTTTTTTTTTTAAGGAAACTATTATTACGTACACTCGTGGTGGCGGCATTTTCTGATAGATTTCAAACAACGATGGCGAACACGAGTGTGTGTGTGCTAGTGTGAACGAGAGTACGGGGAATAATATTTTTTATGAAATGGATGATCGGAGTATACACAATAACGTACTCAGCAAAACGACAACATCACACACATACGCAGAGAACACTTGACAGAAGAACAGTCGTGTCGTGTTTTTCTTTGCTTCATTTGAAGGCAACCAACCAACAACCAAACTACTACGAGCACAGAAATGTGTTTGCTGTGTGATAAAATCGCTCCGCGACAACCAATGTTGGAACGGCAACACTATTGACAGCAAAAAAATTTTCCTGTTTGATCCAAATTTTTTTTTTTTCTTCTTCTGGCTGGTTCTAGCTTCCTGGTTCTAGATTTTTTTTTTCTCGTGTTTTTGGTTAGGGTTTTGGATTTTGAACTGATCCAAACAAACAACAACATTGATTATTTGATTCGAATTGGGCGAAAATCATCTTGAAACGAGAATCTTGTTTTAGAGAAACTGAAACTGTGTTTTTTTTAGTTTGACAAATTTTTTTTACATTGATCAACGGTTACTGAACTTTGAATTTGTTGGCTAAGAATTATCAAAAATATTCGCTTAAAGCCTTAAAAATTTCAATGTTTTTTTGAGTGAGAGATGCTTTTATTAAGTTAATCACAAAAAAATTTTGTAATCTTGTGTTTCGAAATCTGATTGAATCGAATGAATGACGTTTATTTGTTGTTTCAATTTGTTTATATTACCACAGTGATTAAGAAAACAACGGCAGTAAAAATTTAAAACTTTTATGATGATCACTTTTTGTTCGAATTGATGTCAAATTTTGTGATCATATTTACTTAAAACCGTTATGTCGGCACCAGTTGTGATTCCAAGCAATCCATCGGCCACCGGTACATCACCGCGTTGTCTTACCACGGCTCGTAGTAAATCTTTGCTATCATCTTCATCGTCATCAACGACCAAACCCATTATCAATAAATCATCATCTTCATTGATTGCCAATCGATTTCGGCCACCACGTAAACCCGAGATTCAAGTTAACAAAGAGGAATTGAAGAAAAAGTTGTCACCACTCCAGTATAAAGTCACTCAGGAAAAGTTTACTGAAAGGTAATTTAGTTGAATGGATTTTTTCAAGACAGATTATTTTTTATTTTGATTAATAATTGTATCTTTTATGATCGTAAATCTTGAAAATTAATCAGAAAACTAATCAGGTCATTCGAAAAAATTAGTCAAGCTTAACTAAAATAATAATGATAAACCTTGAGCCTAATTTAAATAATTTTTTAAAAAAAAAACGTTCTGATTTATTTCTTTTTTTTGTAATTAGACCATTCTCTGGTGAATATATTCGATTAAACACCAAGGGTATCTATTGTTGTGTGGTTTGTGATGAAGAGCTCTTCTCCTCGGATACCAAATATGATTCTGGATGTGGATGGCCGGCCTTCTTCAATGCCATCGATACCAATAAGCTAATTTTACAAGCCGATCTATCGCATGGTAAGTTTTGTTTTTTGTGTTCCTCGAAATTGTTTGTTTAGGTTTTCCTGTAAACCGATTTCACTGTCACACCAACACCACCTGTTTCTTATTACAAAACTCATCATCATGATGTTCGGAGTTTATTATTTCTACCAAAAAAAAACCACGTCAATTTATATTCATCAAGTAATGAGTTTGTGTTTTCGAACATTTTTGTTGACACGAAAAGAATTTCGACTATTCTCATCAAAAAAAACTTTCGAATCAATTCGTTAGTGAATGCGTAGTGTTGTTTTTTTTTATATCAGTGTTCTACGAACGTTTGTTTTTTCGTTTCTTCATTTTCATTCATTAGTTCGTCGTATTGAATTTCTTGGCAAATATTTGGCGCGATGCATGGTGTGTCCTTGAATGTGTCATGCATATCTTTTCTCTCTCTCAGTTGGCATTCAAGTATTTATAAAAAAAAGACTCTTGATCATTGAAAAAGTTTCTTGATTGAAGAAATTCACGAAGAATAGATTTTGCTGATCAAAAAAAAATTTCTCTAAACAACCAAAAAGAAAAACAATCAACTTATGAAAAAGAACTCTACGAACCATCGCCTTTTGCATTTAGCATGATGATGATGATGATTGATGGCGCTGGATGATTTGAGATCTTTTTCTCTTTCTCGCACATTTTTAAACCCATGACTTTATCGAGAAAATGATTTCTTGTCTCGTTTTTCTCGTTGTTCTTGTTTGCTTAGACAAAAACGAAACCAAACACACACACAAACACAAATACAAAGACAGAGATTATAAAAAACTTAATCTTTCTCGACAAGGAAAACAACAGGCAAATAAAAAATGTATGCCAACGCACAACCATTCAACAGAAAATAAATAGGATCATGATGATAATCTCTATTCAAGAAAAATCATTGCATCGCACCACCAACGAACAGAGCTTAAAACTTTAAAATTAATTTAAATCTCTGTTTTGGACTTCAAACTTGGACTTCATGTTTTCGTATTTTAATGTAAATCTAGAGAACAATCGATTCAAAATTTGGAGTTTTTAGCTTGACAGGTGGTGGTCGTTGTCGTGATTGAGAGGTGTACTATCTCTTCATATTTGTTTAGCTCCAAATTCAGGAGCAATCAAATATAGTTTTTGTCAATGTTTATTTTTATTTTCAATTTATTATTTAATTTTTATGATGTAGAATACATTTTTATCATTATCATAATGATAATAACTTTTTAGTTTTTTTTTATGACTAATCAGGAAAAGAATAATAACATTGTTTTTGTTGTTTGTATTCTGTAGTGGGTGGTAATTTGTTGCTGTTGGCCTTGAATCAAGATCTTGCTCGAATCGAAGTTATCTGTGCCAAGTGTGGAGCTCATCTAGGTAAATTCTTGACAAAAATGTTTTTTTTTCTGAAATTAAATTAGTTCTTTGATTAGGTCATGTATTTGATGATGGTCCAAAACCTACCGGGAAACGATACTGCGTCAATTCGGCATCGTTGAAATTCAAACAGGAGAATGGCGAAATCTGTGATGTTACATTCGATGATCAATGTTGTTTGTTGAGGCCTGCCAGTTTGGTCGAAACTCGACTCTCGAATACTAATGTCAAAAACAGCGCCAAACAACAGCAGCCCGAATCGAAAGAGTTGTTGGAAAAAAAGAATGTGATGACAAAACCGGTGTTGAGTTCGCCAGCTTTTAAATCATCGAAATTTTCCAAAGATACACTAGAAATCCAGAAAGTGGAAATCGAAATACCGATAACAATAAAAGTTCAAAAATCTTCGGATCCGAGAGAAATAATTCCATCCAAAAAAATTCAATCGATGAAGGAACGATTTTTGAAGTCGATGACGATCGATGCCAATGATGACGTTAGTCTTGATACTGAAATTCCACCAAGTGGCCGAGCTATCACAACCACCATTGTCAACATCAGTGCCAGTGGTAGTAACGAAAACAGCTCTAAACTCCAAATTTCGAATCGAATCAAGAAAATTCAAAACTCTTTGATCGCAGAGAAAACAATCGACGATAACGAGGATGGAGTGGGCAAGAATGATCTCAACAACAATCGAATTACATTACCGGTGACCAACAAATATGGTGATGTCAAATCACGTTATCTAGATCATTTAAATTCGTTGAGCAAGCAAAGCGTGATAAAGCATACTTCTCTTCATAGTCGAAGATCCTTACCGGTTAGTAGAAATCTACTGGAAACCGATTTGTGAGTTTATTAAAACAGAAGAATTGAAAATTTTTTTAAATTGGTAATTTAACTGTGATTATGCTAAGAATGATTTTGTGCGTGAATTGTTTTGAATTATTTAAAAAAAAATTTAAAAACTTAATTTTAATGTTTTAAAATGATATTTGAAATACAGAATGATGATATATTGAAAA
This sequence comes from Octodonta nipae, assembly GCA_034190945.1. Classification (NCBI taxonomy): domain Eukaryota; kingdom Metazoa; phylum Arthropoda; class Insecta; order Coleoptera; family Chrysomelidae; genus Octodonta; species Octodonta nipae. The sequence continues at coordinate 39,489 of JAVLUE010000093.1, read as the reverse complement.
ATAAAAGTTTAAATCTCAAAATTTGAATTTCTAAAAATGCAAGAACTGAAACGGGAACTCCGTCTTGTGCCAAATATTAAAATTAGAACATTTTGCCTATTTTCGAAGAGAAACTCATCAACAGATGGCACAGGTTAGATCGTAATAATGTAAATGATCCGGCTCATTGTGTAATGACGTGGTATTCGTTTTTTGTTGATGGTTTGTTGTTTTCCTTATTTTCTATTCGGTTCCGTTAAAACTTTTCTATTTTGAAAAGTTATTTTCAAGAGGTTTTCAAACAAAATTTTGAATATTTTTCAACTCTATCATCATAATGGCTGCGGATTCAATTTGTTACACTTTAATTAATGTCGAGTCAGATGATCCAATCAACGAAGTTACCATTCGCAATGATCTAGGTATGGAATTTTCAATTGATTCAACTGATAGATTGACTGATATTCGAAATTTGATTTAACTAAAGAAAAAGGCGACACTAAAGCCAAGATAAATGCTTTGAAAAAATTGATTTATATGATTTTGAATGGAGAAAAGTTTCCACCAAACATGTTGATGTTTGTCATCCGATATCTTTTACCATCCAATGATCATCAAATTAAAAAGTTGTTGCTGATTTTTTGGGAGATTGTTCCTAAACGTGGTCCTGATAGTAAATTGTTACATGAAATGATATTAGTTTGTGATGCTTATCGAAAAGATTTGCAACATCCCAACGAATATATTCGAGGATCAACATTAAGGTTTGTAAAAAAAAAATCATTGTTTATTCGTTAAAAACACACATTATTGTTTAGGTTTTTATGCAAACTCAAGGAGTCGGAATTGTTGGAGCCATTGTTGCCAACAATCAGAACTTGCTTGGAACACCGGCATTCTTATGTGCGGCGTAATGCTGTACTAGCAATTTTCAAAATTTACATGAATTTTGAATTTTTAATCCCCGATGCTCCAGAATTGGTTTTAGAATTTTTGAGTCGTGAAGCGGATGCCAGTTGCAAACGTAACGCTTTTTTGATGCTCATTCATTTGGATCAGAAAAAAGCTTTAGACTATTTGAATTCATGTCTTGAACAAATTGGAAGTTTCAACGAAATTCTGCAATTGGTTATTGTTGAATTGATTTATAAAGTTTGCATTTCAAATCCAAGTGAACGGTCAAAGTTCATCCGTGCCATCTACAATTTGTTGAACATTTCGACATCGGCTTCAGTTCGTTATGAAGCAGCTGCTACTTTGATCACTCTTTCTCAAGCCCCCACTGCTCTTAAAGCCGCCGCCAGTTGTTTCATTGATATTTGCATCAAGGAAAGCGACAACAATGTCAAATTGATTGTTCTGGATCGTTTGGTTGCCTTGCGTGAATCGGCTTCTGGTGCCGAAAGAGTTTTGCAAGAATCTTTGATGGATATTCTTCGAATTCTAAATGTTGCCACCGATCTTGAAGTCAAGCAAAAAGTTCTAAATTTATCATTGGATTTAGTCACTTCACGAAATGTTGAAGAATTGATGCAATTGTTGAAAAAAGAAGTTTTAAAAACCCAAAACGAATCTCATGGTACACAAGAGGAGAACAGCAAATATTGTCAAATGTTGGTCAAGACAATACATTATATTTGCATGAAGTATCCTGAGGTGATTAGTGCCAGCAACATTCTCACCACTCTATTTGAGCTTTTGGCTTCTAAAAATGATGAAGTGACCGCTTTGTTGGTTGTCGTTTTCTGTAGACAGTTTATTTCGAAAAATCTGAGTTACAAAAACTATTTCATCTCTAAGCTGATGGAGATTTTTCCCTCAATCAACAATGTCAAAGTTCATCGTGGCTTGATTTGGATTTTTGGGGAATTCTGTGACGAAAGCCAAAATCAACTTCAAGAGGTGTTGAATCTTTTCAAAGTTGGTCTCGGCGATTTGCCTATTGTCGAAACAGAATTACTGAAACTGGAAGAAGGAAATGAGGAGAGTAGTGTCAATGATTCAGCTAAACAAATGGTAGCACAATCATCGAAATTGGTTACTGCCGATGGCTCCTACGCCACTCAATCAGCATTAAATTTGGTTGGCGCAAAGTTTTCAGCAAATGATTTGAACCAACCATCGTTGCGTAAATATTTACTTGGCAAAAGCGAATTTTTCATCGGAACTGCTTTGGCCTATTGTTTGATAAAACTTTCGTTGCGTTTTAAGATGATGTCCAAGGATCCGAAAGAGGTCAACATTTATGTGGCTGAGTCAATGTTCATGTTGACATCGATTCTTCATCTTGGAAAATCGAAGCTTGTTACTCAAATGATCAATGAAGATGACTATGAACGAATTTCGCTATCAATCTATGTATTGGTCAACATCAATAACTCTGAGAGAACAGAAGCCAGCAACGAAATTGAAAATCTAATGAATCAAATCTATTTGAAAGAAACCAGACAATCATTGTTGAGCATGTTGGACAACTCTAAAGAGAATGAAGTCAAATATGATTCAGTTTTGAATAAACCAAAAAAAGCTGTTGAAATCGATGATCATATTACGTTCTCGCAATTTGTGAACAAATCTAATGAACAAATGGAGAATCTACTAGACGTCAGTCTTAATCAAGCAATCGCTGGGCCAACCGCAACTTCGTCCCTTGGAAAATCAGCCAGCACGGATCTTCTATCAGCTAGTAAACTGTCAAAAGTTACTCAACTTACCGGGTTGGGAGATCCAGTTTATGCGGAATGCTATGTTAATGTTAATCAATATGATATTTCATTGGATGTCTTGATTGTCAATCAAACGGTGGATACGTTGCAAAATTGTACATTGGAGCTGTCTACGATTGGAGATTTGAAGCTAGTGGAGAAACCTCAACCTATCGTTCTAGCTCCACATGATTTCACCAATGTTCGGGCATCGATCAAAGTTACATCTACGGAAAATGTTGTTATATTCGGGAATATTGGTAATTTTTTTAAAGAAACTTTTACAAAGACATTGAATTTTTTTTTCTAAATATTCAGTTTACGACATTTCTGGATCAACTTCAGATCGTAATGTGGTCGTTCTGAACGATATCTACATTGATATTATGGATTATATCATTCCTGCTACATGTAGCGATGTTCAATTCCGGCAGATGTGGGCTGAGTTTGAATGGGAAAACAAGGTTACGGTGAATACGAGCATCACTGATCTGTTGGATTATCTCAACCATTTGATAAAATCGACAAACATGAAATGCTTGACGCCGCAAAAATCGTTATCTGGTAATTGTGGCTTTTTGGCCGCAAATCTCTATGCTAAATCAATTTTTGGTGAAGACGCTTTGGCCAATGTTAGCATCGAAAAGACATCGATCGATTCACCAGTGACCGGGCATATCCGCATCCGGGCCAAATCTCAAGGAATGGCGTTAAGTTTGGGCGATAAAATAAACACATCTCAAAAGCTTGCCAAAGCTGCTTGAGAATTGAAACTTTTTTTTCTCAAACAGGTTCCAAAAAAAAGTAATTTATATTTTTTCTATTAAATTGGAAAGCAAAATTATTATGGAAACCGAAAATAAATTTCATTTAATTCTTAAGAAAAAACGAGAATAAGAACAAGAAAGTGAAATTGAATTTTGAAATTGAAAAACGAAGGTTTTTTTCTCTCCAAGTTTTCAATTCCAAAATCATTTGAAAGAATATTAATTTTTATTTGTTTCAAACAAAATTATTTTCCCGGCCCTATGGTTGTGTTAATAAAGAAAAAATTCGATTTGATGAAGAAATGTTGGTGTTTGGTTTATCGTTTTTTTTTCTTCTGTTTTTGCTATAAAATCATCATCCTGTTACAATGACGCCCGGTGTATATATGTGATCTTAGAACCGTTTGTTCTATGTTTTAATGTTTTCAACGACAATATATTATAAAGGTTTGTGAAACTATAGAAACAAGAAAATGATTGAATTGAATTTATTGTATTTTTCTCTATATAAATCACCTAAAGTGAAAAGAAAATCGTTGAGAAATTCTAAGCCCCAAAGTTCGAAGTGGTAGAACAAACCTACTCCAAAAGTTCATTACATCATTCTTTTCGTAGAAGAAACTGTTTTTTTTTTTTAAACAACCAGGTTCTCAAGTGAAACGTTCTATTTCAATCTCTTCTTGAAAATGGTTTTTCATTTCGAAAGAGTTGTGCGATATTTTCGAGAGTCATTCAAGATTTTTTTTATTGTTTTCCTTTTTCTGATCTGCTGGTGTTTTGATCGATTTTATTTTTAAAATAGAAAATTTTTAAATTAAAAATAATTGAAAAACGGAAAACAATTTGATTGAAATAGAAAAGCTTCCCAATTGATGATCAGTTTAGGGGAACTGGAATGTAATATATCAGGGGATGGTTTTCAAAATTTTAAACCATTATTTAAAATTATTATTTCCACTAATTATTGTTAATTAAAGTTGAATGTGATTTTCTCTTTGTGTGTTCTGTTTCATTTAAACTTTGTTCCAAAACAAACACGTGTCTCACGAACAACAATTTTTCCAAGCCAGAAACCACTTATACAGGATTGTGAAACTCATGGTGTTTCTCATTACAAATTTTAGTATTGATTAAAAAATAAAAAAAAATTTGATTAATTTGATTACAATTCAACGAATAGAGAACAACAAACACCTGAAATTGTTAATTAAAGTTTTTTTTTTTCTTTTCTTAATATTCACAACAACAGCTATCATTAAGTCAAAATGGAGAACAGTGGAAGAAGAGTCCCATTATTTTAATATTTTTTTATTAGACTGCCAACACACACACAAACACACACACTATTGTATGGAACTCTATCGCATAATTATTTAGCATAAGTAGGTTATTGTATTATTTTCGAAAGAAATAGACGATTCAATCAATCAATCAATGATGTGCCCAATTTGTGTCTGTGCAATCAATTTATTATTATTTCGAGTTTCAGATCTTGAATGAAATCTTCTTGTTTTTATTTGCTGATTGCTCGAAACAAACGAAGCTGTATCGAAGTTTAAATCTTTAGAAAGAACAAAATTCCTCAGAATTCAGTGATGATTAAGCTTAAAGATTTGGAAAACACCGAAAATAGAAACTTGCATTGTGCGTTTGACGATTCATTATCAATGCCATCTTCTTGTTTCTCTGGTGTTTCGCTTCTAATTTCTTTTCGTTAAAATAAAAGACAATAGTTGAATGTGAAATGTAAATAGCGAAAAAGTTTGAAAATCTCGAAATAAAACTCTTCTTTCTAAAGAAAACTTTACAACAAAAACATCGAATGGGGATTCATTCAAATCAAAAAAAAAAACCTCTGCGGTACGTGGTATGATGAACACATTTTGTGACAAAAAAAAACTTTTTTAAATACTTTGAAAAGAAAAGCTATTAATAAGTTTCTGCAATTGTACGATTTGAAAGCTCGACACTTTCATTGTCTTCTGAACCCAGCATAGCATAGCAGGAAAAGTTTGAGCAACAACAACAAAAAGTGATAATCATAATAATAATGAAACCGTAGTTGAAGATAGATAGATTGACAATTATTCGAATATTTCCCATTTGAAATAGCAAAAGCTCAAAATGTTCAGCCTAAAATCTTTGCTGTTCTTCTCTGTGTTACTGTTCATCATCAAAATTTTTGTTATGTTTGTGGGAGATTTTCTTTCTATTTTTATGATTTCTCGTTTATATTAATCGTGAAACAATTGATGATTGGAACCCAAACAAACATACAAGCTGGAAGGTTTTCTCTTTGAGCAGAAAAGTTTTTCGCTCAAAGATTTCGTTCGCTCGAGCTCGAGAAACGTTCGTTTTGTTTTTTTTTTTCAATCGATAAAATCGACTTTTTTTCTGCTCTCAAGGATTGTGGTTTTTGTGGATTTTAAATGAAAAATAATTTTCTTATCACTGCCATACAGAACAGAGCTGTGAACATTTTTTTTTATAGCTGAGGCGGTGATGATAACGATGATGAAATCTATGGAACACTCTCAAGTTGATCATTGCAATTTGTAAATCATTGATTTATTTTAAATCCTTTACTTTCAAAAAAAAAACTTTTCGTGTAGGTGATAAAATCTCTGACAAGAGATTTTCTTTCAAAGAAAATGATTTATTTCATAGGAGAAAAAAAAACGTTTATTATGCATTTAATAAGAAAAAAAATAAGTCAACTTGACATTCATTTCGAATGAGATCCTGTGAGTTTTCCTTCTTTTTTCAATTTTTTACAGCCAAATATAAATGATGCAAATCAATGGCAACCCTAGTTTATTTGTTTGTTTTTTTTACAGCTCTCGTTAACTCAAATGAATTATTGAATTGGATGAAACTCTTGGAGAGAGAGAGAGAGAGAGAGAGAAAAACGATATCAGCTTTAAGTATTGCAGGATTATCGCTTTGCTTTGATTATGGTTCAAAATAATTGATCGGATAGATAATCGAAAAGATAATTCAACTTTTGCCGCTATGCAAAATCTGTTCTGTTTTTGACAATTCAAAATTCATTTTACTTAAAAAAAAAAACATACAGTCGATTTAAAATTGTTCGAATAAATTATTTGGAGTATTTTGGTGAAAAAAATTTCGAAAATAATCTCGAATGAAGTATCGAAAATAATCGACATAATCAAAAAGTAATTGAGGCAAAAGTTGTTTTCAATTTTCTCCAAAAAAAAAAAAAAAACAAACACTGATAGAAAGTTTTCAATTAATGACAATTTTGGACACACTCACAGAAGTTCGAAGAGTTTACATACACGCTCAATGTTTCCAAACGCTAGTAGTGGACATAATTAAGTGATTAAAATGCATTTATTTAATCATCAATTATGAATAAATAATGTTCAGTTTAGTTTTATTTTCTGTTTTTTTTTTTGTAATAAATAAATCATTGCTGAGAATACTGAAATATGGTACTCGTATGTTTCTCTATTGAAATGTATTCAGAATTGCTATTTTCCTATTGAATTTTCTGAAAAAAAACTTTACCAAATGAAACAACTTGTTCAGAGAAGGCATTGAAATGATTGAAGCCACCACCCTTCACACTCTCTTTTCTCCGTGGAGAGTTTGAAGTTGGCGAGTTTTTTTTCCCGACTGAAATCTTCAATTATTTGATATTTTCTCGTTAAAGTTTTTTATATTTATTCAAATTCGATAACAGTATGGGTCCCGTGCAGTATCAATGCCCGGATCCCTACGGTTTTGACGCTTGGAAATATTTTTTTTTTTCTATAATTGAGGCTACAATAAATGTATTATGGCGTCGTCATCATCATCATTTAATCACGAGCCTAAATCTTGGTTTCAATCTCACAATGAAAATAATAAATGACAACAACAGCAATCCCAACACCGAGGACCTACCTCTTTTGTTTTTTTTCTGCTAGTCTCCATGGATGGATCCCGGTGGATCATGGTGGATCCTGCCATTTTCTGTTGTGTTGCTCGAGCTAGTGTAATAAATTGATGATCAATCGGAACGTCATCATAATTGCCAATCTCTTGGTAGATTGGGTAACGCCAAGATTTTTTTTTTCAAGTTAATTTTCTTCTTTTTTTGAAAAGAAGCACAGCAAAGTTGATTGGCTTTTTAATTGGAAATTCTTTCTCATTTCTTCTATTAAAAACTTTGTCAGAGAGTGAAAAGAAGATTGACGCCGAAAAGTGTAAAACGAACTATTTTCTATCAAAAAACATTTATCATCATACCAAAAGACACCCAAGGTAATCCAGAGAAAAACCCTAAAACAAAAAACTTGACCAGTTTTTGATCAAATTTTTTCTTAAATTTTGACCATAAAAGACTAGAAAAAAAAATTATCTAATATTTATGACCCGATAAAAAAAAAACAACACAGAATCAAACAGCAATGCTTAAACGTGAACGGTAATTGAGTGTAAATGACCGGGATATTAGCTCTGTGTGTGTATGTATGTGATACGAACACTTCTTCCATATATTTTGATGATGATGATTATGATGATCATCATCATCCTGATGATGATAATGCATTTATTGTTGTTTTTTTTTCTCCATACTTAATACTTGAAGTGAAATATAAAGTTTTTTTGTATCTCAGCCAAATTTCTCCAATCGTTCGGTTATTACAGTTTTTTTTTACCCGAGCAAAGTTGAAAGTTGATATTAGAGAACAAAAAAATGATGCTTCAACCCTGTAGTGGGAGCTGCTGACGTGAATGAATTCAATAAAAACTTTGTTGTTTTACGAAGAAAGATGATAAACACTCAGAATAAGGGTTCAATATGCTGTTGGTTTATGATCTGGCAGCCACAGCCATTATCATTATCATCATCATAAGAATTACCGATAAAACAAATGTATCTTTTTCAACAACAAAAAAACCGCCAATTTGATAAATAAAAAGTTCTCTTCGGGTGTGTGTACGTGCCTAGCTTCTTTCCTTTCTTTAAGAAACACAAACAGTAAAAATGTTTCTTTAGAAGAAAACACTGGACAACGTCCACGTTCAAAAGACTACCCGAGTGTGTCGACAGTGTGCGAGAGTGTTTGTGTTTGGTCCAAAGTCATAAATTATTAGTTTATAATGATTTTTGTTTTCTCTCTTTTTTTCCCGTTTTCTCGGTATTCAATTTTGTGGAGGAAATTTATGGGAAGAAACATTTAATAAAGCTTTTGATACGGTTCCTTTTTACCCAAAAATTGTCTTCTATTTGGTTTCATTTAATTAATTTTTTAATTATCCAAAGCCTAGATTCTAGGCTTTTTGTTGTTTTTGAATGAAAATCCGTTCCAACCAGTAATCAAACACAGAGAGTCTTGGTGTTTGAACAAGCAAATGCTTGCTTAAGTTTGTTTTTTTTTTCCAAGGGCTTTCGCGCACATCCATTCTAACACCTCAACATACCAATTGCTGCTTTCAAATTCAACCATTTTTCTTTCGTAAAGTTTTTTTTTTAAAATGAATGCTGTTTGATATAAAAATTAGTGAGATTAACATACGGAAAAAAATCCAAATAAAGGTATAATTCAATTAATTTATATACGGGATGTGATGATACAGGCAGAATAATAAAAAAAAACTCACACACAGACAGATCACTGTCCAGGATTCCATTGATACTTCCTTGTTTGATAGTTTGAATACCACTAAAAAAAAACCATAACCTTGTACTACGATGTTTCAACAATACAAAAAAAAAAAAATTAAATTAAAAATTTACATATAAAGACAGGTACAGCAAGAGAAATAAACGACGAGGTACAAACATTTTCAAACAGCAAAAAATTTAAACTAAATTTTTTTAATATTTACCTTTACAGTGGGTTTTTTCTCCTGTTTGTTTGTCTTCCCTAAGCTGGGCGTTCAGCATTGTCACAAACATTGTGTTGTTTCATTAGAAAAACCTTTACAAAAGAGAAAATCTTTAAAATTTCAAATGGCAGAGAGAATCTAAATCCATCTAAATTATAGTAATGATGGTAATGAATTGAAGAAAAAAGATTCCCCTCGAATCTCTCTTTATACAAAACAAACGGTTTTGAACTGAATAATAATGATAATCGTAATTATTTCGAAAAAAAACGAACATTTCGAACGAAATATTGAATAGAGCTCAGCGATTGAGCTCAATAATGATCGAGGTCATCATTAGGTTGGTTGAGAGTTGGTTTCAAATTTATTCTTCCAATTCCAAGGGTTTGGTATTACCAGAAAAAAAAGCCAATAAAAAGAAATCTGGTTCTTGTTTTCCTATGTTTTTTTTTGGTTGGTTGGTTGGTGGTTTTTCAAAAGCCCATCTTCTTTTCCTATCTCTTTTAATTAGTATTGATGTTTATTGAGCATGAAGAAGAAACATATAACAACAGAATGAAACCAATGATTTTCAATGGGCTCTTGTATTTGATCGAGTGAGGGGGGTGTTCGCATAAGAATACAATAAACGCACCGAGTCTATGGTTTTAAATGGTTTTTCATAACAAAAAAAAAAACAAGGAAAAAAAGTCATTTAGCTGCTGATTTCCCGTGATATCATTTATAATTGAAAAGAAGACGGAGAGGACAGAGAAGAAGAAGATCGAACAAATCCACCATTGTCAAGTTTAGAGAGTGGTTGCTGGCTCACGTCTCGATGTCATTGTATTAAATCAACTCGAATGAATGAATGAAATTGACCGTCACTATCATTGACGTTTGATGACATTCTCCTGTTTGTGCCATGTTGCTCGAATTCGCATTGAAAACATTCTCAACAACAGTAATGCTGAGCATGAAATGTCTTCATCATCATTATAATCATTGCATTGACTTTGAAAAAGGAAAAAAATAAGGAAAAAAAACCACCATTATTACACGTTTGAAACGATCATCATTTCAAATGCGCCGTGTTTTTTGTGTGTGTGTGTGCTTGTGTTTGGTCATGTCCGGAGCCATTGATAATAATCATTTAATAATAAATTGAATGATTGTAATAAAGAGAATAAAAATTTATTTATCAAAAGCTCGTTTGTTTATTTATCTTTAATTGAAATTGATAAAACTTGACACCATCCGCCCTTCATCTTGATGGAATGAACAAGCCAAAAAAAAAAGCCAAGAAATAAAATCTATTAGTATATTGAAAACAAACGTTAAAATTACATTCCAACTGGCACTCCTTCTTAAAAAAATCTCTCTGTTCTCTTAGCCTCAAGAAAAAATCATTTCAAGATAAAATTTTTTATTTTAATAACTGGCGATTGGCTTCTATACCAACAATACCATTCATTTGGAGGTTTTAAATTTCCATTTCCATTTTTTTTTTATATCGATTTTGATATTAAATAATTTATGAAATTCATATGTATTTTAGATATGAAATATATACCAGAGGACAAACAAAGACAATAATACAACAAGCCAACATTTGTAATGTGTATTCAAGTATTCAATAAAAAAAAAAACAGAAATTTCTGCTTTGAATACATTCATTTGATTTGAAGGCAAACATATCCCATAATGTATTCATTCATTCATTCATTTGTTCAGTCATTTCTCAATCAAAAAACTTGAAATAATTGATTTTAATAATTGCACTAATGAATTCATTGTTCACTATGCTGCTGCTTCTTCTTCTTCGGAAAAACTTTTTGTATTGCCTCGAAGGAAAAATTCTCTTCTAATGAATCATTTTTTTTTTTTTTTGATTAGATAATAGAATAATATCGAAAATTTTTGTGAAAACCGATGTTGTTTGTGTCCACCACCTGAACCATCAATCTTTCATTTCATTTGATCTTGTGTTCAATGTTTTTTTTCTCTCTGAACATTCAAACAACATGAAAAGCCTGTAAACATTGTAAACTTTGCCAAGTGTTTGAAGTTTAATCAATCAATTTGAAAGAAAACCCAAAACCGATAAACAAACAACTGTTACAAGAAGAAAGAAAAAAAAAACTAGAATAAAAATCGATACCCACGATTGCCACTTGAATTGAGCGATTCGGGAAAAACAACATTCTGGTATCAGAATTTGAACCCAAACATTACAAAACCATTGTTCGGCCATACAAACAACCAAACATGTAAACCCAAAAAAACAGCACCAAAATTTTTCGCTAATCGATTCATTAGAAAAAAAAGTAGAATCATGGCCATTTAACCGCAACAACAACTTCTCTGGCCCGAATACCCGGGAAAAATCTATCAGAGGAGCCTGACCTTAGTTTTTTTTTAGAAGTTTCATACGGGAAAAATTGTAATTGTATCAAAAAATTATTTTAGCTCGATTTTGTTTTTGAAAAGAAAAGAAAAAAACTTGAAAAGAGAGATAATGCGTGCGTGAATGGAAAATTTTCTAAAAACTTTCTCCTATCTACCCGGTTTGTTCTTGGTTTCCGTTCGTTTCTCATCATTGCTCATCAAAAGGCTATGGATTTTGGGTTGAAAAATTTCTTATTTCTATCCCGAACACAATTGATCAGTGTGTATTCTTTCTGAAAAAGAACTTTTCCACTCCATCCATCCATTGATTGTTTCGGCATCGGCATAGAAAAAAGCAGAGAGTCACCCGGTTTTTTTGTGTGTGTTTACTTTAGGAAATTTTTTTTAAAAAAATTATCATCAACTCAATGAATGAAGATAAACGCAACGTAACGCCATACAGAAAAAAATTTTCCATTGAAAAAAAAAACGAAAGTTTCATATTTTTGTAAGTTTAATGCAAACAAATTGTTCTCGATTTTCTTAACAAGAAAAAAAATTAATTCGTGATTCACCATAGTTTCGATTAAAAATTCATTTTATTATTATTATTATTATGGCTCAGTCACTAGGTCTAGGAAAAATTCCTAGAGTAAAGTAGAAAAAACTTTCAAAATTTAATATCTTTCTATATAAAACATCGTGATGATAATAATTGTGTGATCATCATCACACATTGATTGAGAGAGTTCAATTTATATTATTATCAGGTTATTTATGTTTGTTTTTTTTTTTCCCTGGAACAAAAGTTTCTCTTTTTTTTGTGTTTGGAGAAAAAAAAACATTAATCGGCTTTTTGGATCAATTTTTCGTTTGTTTGTTAAGGGCTTGAATAGGTTTGTTTGTTTGGTTTTAAGTAACAAATGGCAAATCGGTGTTGTTTGACGTTCGATCGTTGAAACATTTTCTTATTCGAACACAAGTGCAAAAAAGATGCTGAGTTACTTTAAATCGACTTGTTTTTTGTTTTTTTTTAAAGAAAAGAAAGATTGCATCTAATTTTCTGCCTTGATTTTGGTTTAATTTTCATCGATTTGCAAATCAAAAAACGAAAAAAAACGTCGATTTCATTCTTTATTTTTTTTTTTTGCAATTGAACAGCCAAAACAGTGTGAAAATGTTTTTCAACTTCGAACACAAAAGAAAAGTCGAGTTCTGTTTCTGTTTGTCGAGTTGCTTTGTAAAAAAATTGAATCAAGCCCGATTGAATCAAGCTGATTTAAGGAGAGAAACGAATCATTATCATCTGCCTGATATTTTTCGAATATGGAACAAATAAAACTAGAATCACGTTTTGTTGTGTTATTGTTGTGATGAGCTGTAAAGTTGCTTGGTGTGTGTCCCGTTATATCATCATGTTAGCAGTCTAGTAATGAGATATCATTGCTGTTTTGAATTGGATTTTTTTTTTTTGCCTTTGCCTTTGCGTTGAGAGTTTCGCCAAAGCCATTCGCTCAGGCCAACCAAAAATTTCCAATTCCAAGCAACAAAGCGAAAAAAAAACCAAAGCCCAGAGTTTTTTTCTCTATTCTTTGTTCGCTATGCTAATGTGAAGATGCACAAACATCTTGTTTATGTTTTTTTTTTTCACTGGAACAAACAAACAAACAAACAAAAATAACAATAATAATAAAAACTTCAACACAAAGCCCGAGAAGAAGAAAAAAAAATTTCTAGGTTCTAGAAATCTGGGGAAAATAAATTGGTTGCCCGGGTGAAGCTGTACGAAAAGTTTTGTCGTTTAATTTGATTTGATCTTGGTAAAATTTTTTTAAAATAAAAACTTGAATAACTAGAAATTTAGGACCTAGGCACTGGTGATAGTCTGGTTTATAACTTTAATTTAAAATTCTCAGAAATCAGATCAAGAATTTTTTTTTTCAGTAAAATAAACTAGAATCCTGATGTATTGTTCACCGGTTGTTTCATCTTTCATCATAAATTTTATTTTGTTGAATGTTTTTTTTTTGTTCATGATAATTTCATGATAAAACTGCCAGAATAGAATAATAGAGTTTTAAACTGAATGTTAAAAACTAACGGAATTTTTCACTTAAACCAAATAATCGGGAATCTAATTTAGATACCGAATCAAAGATTCTTCTAAAGAAACTTTTCTTCTAATACCGAAAGTGTAGTTTTTTTTTTTTTTTGTTGAGAAGGCTATTATTGTTAACGGTTATAATATAATGAAAAATTATAATTCCTGATTAAAAGAATAATAATTTATTGAAAAGACCCATCAAATTAGTTTATGATTTATAATATGATTTAGAAAGAATTTTCTTTTTGGTTCTATCTCTTGGTTCTGGAACACTTTAATAAATAAGAATCTGGCAGATTCTTTCATGAATTGTTTCTTTCTCTCTCCAGAAGTTTTTTGCTATTTTCTTATTATTTAGATCCCATTAAGATTGAGAGATTTTTCATCCATATCAAGATAATGGAGTTTTTATGTTTTGGTTTGGTTTCTCAATGAAATAATGATGACCGGGTGTGTGTGTTCAAATCTCTCTGTTCTGTTCTGTTCTGACATTTCATTTAATTTCATTTTTTCTCAAAGAAATTAATTTCAAAATTGTTTAAAAAAAAAACAAAACAAAAATTGAGCAAAAAATTCAATACAAAACCAATGGAAAAACATCCGTTTTTTTTATTATTATCAAAACAAGAACTGATGATTTACTAAGCCCTCTCTATCTCTTTCTTTAATAAGAAATTATTTATTGATGTCGCTCTTTAAGTTTCTTCAAGTCGAGTTAGTTTTCACAAACAAGTTTAAGCTAGTTAAACGATGAGATCATTGAATTCTTAAAAAAAAAAATGCTTATGCTTTTAATCAAATCACTGTGTGCCACGGCTGATTTATAATCATCGTTGCTTCGTTTGTTATGAATTTTTCTATCAACAAACATGAACAAACAGAAAATTTGTCATCTCGATTTGTAGATTTTGGTAGATTGATTCGTTGGATGATGATTGCCTAACTTTCACTCTCATCATCATCCTCAAAGCCACAACATATTATCTATCAAAACTTTAATTGAAAACATTCACCATCATAGGAAATCATAAAGACTAGAGCAATGTTTCTATGTTTGGAGCATCACCGCATACAAAATAAAGTTACCTTAACGTTTTGTTTGCAAGCGACATAAACCATCATTGATCATTTTGTGTGTGTGTGTGTGTGTGTGTGTAGGCTGTTTTTTTTACATAGACAAACATAACATGCCTGAAAAAACAAAACAAGATAAATAAATTTACCGGTTTCAATCATAAAGTGAGTGAGAGAGAGAAATTTAATAAATTACGGATCCATAAAACTTTAGCCTTCCATACGTTAACATATCAACTCTTCAAACAGATGAAACGGATTGTCGAATGGCAGAAGACTAAAACTAAAACTAATAAATATTGTCAACAAAAACATTTGAAAATAATATTTAAAAAAAATTTGAAACAAATCTAACACTAGCGCCGTGTTGTTTAATGTTTAAAAAAATTTTTTAAACAGATTGAATCAATGTGTGTGCTATGGATGGGTGGTGGATGATAATCATTGTATGTGATGATGGTTGTAAACTGTTGATTCGATCATCACCAAGAAAACTAGAGAGACACAAGACTAGTTGTGTTTTTTGAGTGTGTATCAATACCAAAAAAAAAAGCCAAAAAAAAACTACAAGAGTTTTACAATGCTTCAGTTTATTTAATATGAAGCTCGTAACGTTTATCTTTAGATTTGGAATGCAAAGAATTAGTTCCTTTTCTACATTTTTTTGATGTAGAAAATTGATCGAGTCGTTTTACTTTTGTTTGCTCAAAGAAAATAAAGAAAGGCATGCATTTAACAATAACATACCCACACACACACACACAGGCACAACAAAACGGATAAATTGTACCAATGATATTATTATTTTTCTTTTACAATGTAAATAAAACTGTAAAAAAAACAATATTTGGTCAGTGGTTATATATCTACTTGAAGCATAAAGTTTACAGCATCCATCACACCATGAAATGAAAGGATCATCGATCTAAATTTGGAAACAAAAAACTGAAATTTAAATTGAAAGATCAACAATTTGGAGTTGATCCAAAAAGTCGAGTATACAGAAGAGGAAAAAAAATTATTAAGGAAGAAGAACCATATTTCATGGATTGAGCTTACAAATGTTTCCATTTCAAGGATTGTTTTGGAATTGGATTGTTATTGTTGTTGTGAATCGATTGTATCGAATGTCAAGATGTTTCCTTGGTTTTTTTTTCTAAGGGAAAAAATAAATAAATAGAATTTTTGTTTATTTAAGTTATTCGTTTGTTTTCTTTAAACTTTCTACCACTTTAGTTGTAGTCCTTTTGGCAAAGTCTCCGTTTCAACCTATCTCAATCATAGGCAACACAATACAATTTCCTAAAACCTTATTTGTTTGTTCTCTCTCATTGAACAACCAACAAAATATTTAAAAGAAGAAAATTTTTTGTCAAAATCATCTTTCTTTGATCGAAGAGGAGAAAAATGAATGCAATGCAACACACACACAAACAACATTTCAAGCAAACAAAACGGATAAGACACGTTTGATTTGATTCGATTTTTTCGTTTGTTTCGATTTTTGATTCGCACACAACAAAAAAAAAAAACAAACTGTAAATTTACTCCTTCTAAAGTATTCTTGATATTCAATTTTTTTAAAGTTTTTCTCAAAATTACTGAAAAGATTTTTATGGAAAAAACCCTATTCAATGAGAGAGAATAATTTTAAAAAACTTGACCGTATTCCGGGCAAGATCTCTTATTTTCAATAAGTAAAAGTGATTGATAAAATTGATCGAACCAAAAAAACTCGGGAAAAAGTCGCCAAACACTATAGCAGAAAACTTTTGAACAAAATCATGAATACGCATCATCATGAATCGATCATGATCAAGCGTTCCAGCTTACTTATTATACAATCAAACGAATCTAATTTATTACCGATGAAGTCGAGAAGAAACAATACAAAAATAAAAATAAAAGCAGCTCACACACGGCAAAGAGAGATGTTGTGCTCGCGCCGGGCGTAATGCAAACCATCTCTCTGTTTTGTTTTCCACTTTCCTCAAACTGTTCGAATCATTCAATCGTAAATTATTATTATTTTTTGTCTTGATAGCCGGACTTGATCGCTCGTTCACTTCTCTTCCACTCACTGTGTCACTATTTTTTTGTTGTGATAGAGAAAACTCCATATTTGATTAGGCTGAAGAGTTTGTTGCGTTCGCTCGTTTATTTGTTTTGTTCTGACGATGACCATCATTGACGCCGATGTGTGTTGTCCGTTGTATGGCTCCCTGGTTCGTTTCCAATTCTGAAGATGAGATTGAGGAGAACAAAAAAAAAATTGAAACAATTTCTAAAGGAGGAAACCAGGAAAACAATCAAGTTTAGTGTGTTTCAATCAAAAGAAATTGATCGCGTGACTCGTGATGATGATGTCAGAAGGGCCAAAACTAATAATAATTTTTAAAAAATAAGAATTTTTTTTTTAATAATATCGGAAATAATAAAATCCGATTATAATATAGAAAAAAAATTTTAAATTATAATAATCGAAAGTTTCCTATAGTTTTCTTATAGTTGTTGTTTTTTTTTCGGGTCTGTTCCATGCTTCCATGGGATCCATCAATCAAATGAACCAGAAAATAAATTCTTTGACGCTTCAACTGTTTCTTCTCGACCTGACCTTTATTTTCCATATCATTATTTGGAAAAATTTTTTCGAATCTTTCAGTCCAAAACCAAAACAGTAATCTAATAAGCCGAATCAAAAGAATCGAACCGAATTCAGTGGAATGGAGTGGGATAGAAAAACTGATGAATTCTCATTTTATTCTTGCTTTTAACAAGAAAAATCGGGAAAAAAATCGATTATTGCCAACAGCCGCAGCAGCAGCAGCCGAGTATATAACTCGATAGCCTCGATACCTCAGCTTAAATTCCCGAAAGAAGCTAATATATCGATTATATTGAGATTTTTCTTTTTTTGGATTTTTCTCTAAGGTCACTGCGCTCTTTATCTTTCTTTGAGATTTTCTTAAAGAAAATCGATTTATTCAAATCAAATATTAGATGAAGACAAGTTCTTAAACCCGAACCCAAAAAAAAAACCGTTTAAAAGAATGAAACTTTTTCTGAAATTCGTCTTGTAATGGCAACAAAAAAAAAACAACCAAGCAACATATTAGCCTTGTCATCAATGTCATTTTAATGTTTTCATCCCGGTCAGATGGATGCCAAACGCACACACACACACACAGCAAAAACATCAACAATCAAACGTTCCATCACATTAAATGGCCATCCTTAACTTGGCGTTCGGTCAAACATGTCAAGAAAAAATAAATATCATTTTTTTTAATGAATTGACCATAACATATAACAAAAAATAATGGTATAATATAACGTGATTTATTAATAATAATAATAAAAAAATGGCCCAAAAAATTAATAGGAATTCGGATCACATCATCAGTCAAACAAATATTGGATAAAGGATAGATAGGACTGTCCAGAAGTGTTCCATGATGTTCCATGACTGTCAAATTAATTAAAACTTTGCTGTTGTTGTTCTTGTTTTTTTTTTTGGCCAAAACAAATTTAACGTTGTTGTTTTTCATCCATCCCTGGGATTCACTAAACTAAATTAATCCATTTAGTTCCAAAAAAAAATTCATTTAGTTCCAGGATTTTTTTTGTTCGAGCAAGCTAGCATTTTTTTTGTAAAAGTATTTCTTGACGTTCAATTCCAGTGTATCCAGTGTTTTAGTATGGGCTTTTTTTCTCCGGGCTGGTCATTGACATCTCAGTGTCAATGATGATGAAGTGAAATGATGATGAAAATTATGGAGAAAGCAGAAAAAAAGTAATCGGTCATTTGCATAAAAAACTGTATGGAAGATGGTTTGTTGTAGGTTCAACATACAACAAAAACTTCAGAAACAAGAAACGAAACATTTAAAATGATTGAAACGTTTTGGAAACGATGCCTTTTTTTCTGTTGGTAAAACAAAACAATGATAATGCCCAAAAACGATGTGTCTATCTTTGTGTGTGTGTGTGTGTGTGTGTAGGATGAGATCGTCATCAAAACCATCCCAGGGTTTTATCAACCTAAACCGTTTATATTTTATAGCTTGAATTCAACTCTTCAACATTTTTTTCTCAGTTTTTGAACTGATTTGATTCTGAGACAGCTCACACCACTTCTTTTTTTTTTTGCTTGCTGACATTGAAGGCACATTCTAGGCACAAGGGTTTTCTTCCTGGGTTGAGCTAGAAAATTTGCATTTAAATTAAATATACGGCCAAAATGGTTGCAAAAAATAAAAATAAAAATATATTTACACTATTTGCCTATTCATTATTAAAAAACAACAACAAACCCTAATAAACAAATATGTACAGAACCTGTACAAATAATAAATAAATGAATGAATTCTTCTGGAAAAGATCTAAAAATACAACAACAAAAAAATTAATTTGAAAAATTGGTTGAAATGAAACCAGAGAGAACCTTTCCAACCAGAAAAGAGCCAGAAAACCAAGAACAATAAACAAAGAAAACAAGGTTTTGTTGTTGTTATTGAATTGAGGTTTTAAAGTTTAAAAATTTAACAACGCCATTGGAACCCAGGTGATGAGAACTGTGTAGTGTAGTGCAACCAGGGACCTTATACAACCAGAGAGAGAGAGAGAGAGAGAGAGAGAGAGAGAGAGAGAGACGCCAACCCAACTAGCAAGCCCAACTTACAGCAGCCCAACCAACCCAACTAGAAGGTTAAATTTAGCGAAATTAAACTTTTTTGGCAATCTATTTTTTTGGTTTTTTTTTAATGAAAACAAAATGAAACTCTGAAAGTGTGTAAACTGTATTGTGCCAAGACTTGGGTCTAAAGCAAGGTCCTTTTTCTAGGAGAAAAAAAATTCGTTTTTTTTTTTTTAAATTCTACACTTTTTTTTGTACCCTGTTTTCCGGTAATTTAGTAGATAATTAAAATTTTGTTTTCAATAAAAAAAATTCTTGCTTGGATTTTTGTTTTGGGATTCTAGGTTGGAACTATTTTTTAAAGAAAAAGGCGACAACATTGAAAACAATTTTAAAAAGTTCTAAAATTTTTGCTGTGTTCCAAAACAAACACACAGAATGTGTGTGTTGGAACAATCTCGTTTCAGAATTTTTGCTTTAAATGGATTTTTTTTCCGTTTCATTCGGTCGGGAGTTTTTTTTTCCCCGAAACAAAATCCGTATACCCGCCACGTTTAGGTAGTGTATGGTAGTGATCACAAAATAAATTGAATATACGTGGTGGTGGGCTTTGTTTGATGAACCAAAAATGAATGAAAAATTCGATGCATGGCGCCAAGTTCAAAACGCCAAAAAAAAAAAAACAACAAGATCGATTAGATCTTTGGAGCATGGTGTTTATCATGATGATGATCTTATTGGTGTGTGTGTGTGTGTGTTCAGTCTATGTCAAAGAGAATTAATTTTTCTTAGCCGAGAAAAAAAATTTCAAACAGTTTATCATCATATTTTTCATATTCATAAATTTTTTCCATTCTCCATTAATCCGTTATCATTTAGTTAATTTCAATAATCCATTATCAATTATGATTATGACCAAAATTTTAATAATATAAAAGTATTCTTTGAAATTTTTAAAGCTTACTAGCAATTGGCTTTGCTTACAAACAGCTGCGGTTTTTAATGTTGAGTTTTTTTCAAAAAAAAATCTTCTTCATCGAAAATCATCGAATTCATTTAACTGAATTGATCGATTTAAGATTTTACGAAAGAAAGCGAGAGAGCGAGCAAATTAATAATAAAAACTTTTTACTTTGTTTTTGGTGGAACATCCCCATCAACACAATTACCGAGTTACTACTAGCTTAGATCTGATCCAAGTTCATCGTCATTTTCACATCATTGATGATGATTGTCACGAATTTGTCGGATTTCTCAACGTCACGATTCATCTGAACTACCAAAAAAAACAACTGAAAAGATCACAACATTTTTCAGGCAACGATTGAAAAGAATTTTTTGAAGAGAAAAAACTTTTCGATGAATTTTATCAGAGCAAGGAACACGACAACAACAGTCAAGAAGAAAACTTTGGTCCAAGTTCCAAATAGAAAGGCGAATAGCCTCATTAAAACAAAAGTAAGGCGTCAATTATGTTTGGAATGTGTGTGTGTGTGTCTATGGCTCCCACAAACCCATTGCAACCACCAAACGCCACACAACATTTCAGCGGTTCACAGAATAAATTACATTTTATTAGAAAAACAGGCAACTTTGCAGAATTAAAAAAAAAAAACTTTTGCAATTATTTATAATTTCCAACCATAACAAATATACACGACAAAAGCGTTGATGAGGTTTTTTTTTCTTCTATTTTACCCAAAACCGAATGGAACTCATCACCATTGCATTTCATCGATGGCTCAATTATCTCGAAACAAAAAATATGGTTTCTTCCTAGTGTTTTCTATCATCATAGGATTCATTTTAATTCATTATTTTTTGTAACTTCTAAGTTAAATTAAATTGTAAATATTTTCTTTATATTTTGCGTAAATATCCGAAAAGGATAACACGCTTTTCTTTTAATAAATAAATAAATAAAAAAATAGTGTTTTCTATCATCTGATTCTGAATCTCTTTTGGTTAGTGAATTGGGAGTCCATCTCTATTTCTATGAACCAGATTGGACTATAGGAATGGAATTCCAATCAAAGCGACAAACAGAGCAGAAAAAAATAAAACGAAGAAAATTAACGCCAACTCAACACACAATATTGGTGACAAACAAACAAACATTATCACCGTTGCTACATTCTAATCATTTCATTCATCCAATCATTTTTTTTTTCTTGAAGCAAATTTGCACTGTTTTTTATTCTGTTTTGGAACCATATTTGAGCTGAAACACAATTTTACAACAGTCAACGAAAAAAACAACAAGGAAAGAAAAAAAATTTGATAAATAATTTATAATTATATACTCTGTGTGTGTGTGTGTGTGCGCGCGTTTGTATTCATTTAAAATTAACCATACTAAAATTTATTCAAATAGAAATGAATTTAGAAGAAAAATTCAGAAAAAAAATTGCATTTTGGCTTGCATTTCCTAGGTGAATCAACCATTCTTGTCGTTATCAAGTCAATGGAATGAACAGAAACAACAACAAGCAATTTACATAAATTTTTTACACACCGAAATTAATTCATAAATTTTCACTATTATTTTGATAAAAGAGATTCGAAATCTTTAGAAAAAATATTTTTTTTTTGGCTGCTACCAAATCAAGTTGACTCAAAATTTTTTTAAAGATTGGTTCCAAAAGTAAAGAAATTTTTTTTTATAGAAATTTTTTCTCAATTCACTTTAAGGCTTTTAGTTTAATTTTTAGTGAAAAAATTTGGGAAATATGTCAAAAAAAAAAAACGTTCAAACATCAAGAGAGAATAAAATAGCCTTTAAGCAATTCAGAAGCAAGAAAAAAAATCTCTTTTTTTTAAAGAAAGACGTTGCCATAACGAAAAAAAAAATTTTCTTTTAATATGAAGCTAATCAAACAAAGAAAAAGGATTTTTCCTTCTGTTTTTATACCTATGATGTTGCTAAAATTATCAGCAAACAATTGAACAAATTTTTTCTCTTTTGATTTGATTCGATTAAGCGAATTATGTTTTTCGTATATTTATATATTTTTCTATGTATATATTTGGGTGACAGAACAACAGTTTTCAAACAAAATTCTCATCATTGAAGTTTTTTTTTTGAATTTAAAAATTTCACATCGAACAAATTTAAAAAAAAAAAAAATTACGGGAAAATTAGATGAAAACTTGAAGAAAGTGAAAATAATTTTTTTAAAGAAAAATTTTCATTTGAATGAATGAATGAACGAACCCGTTTTCCAGTATTTTTAAGACAGAAAAAAAAAATTTTTTTCTAAAGAAATCTTTTACTAAATCTCTTCAACAAAAGAAAGTCAATCGGTTTTGGGTTTTTTTTTTTTTTTGGTGTGTCCCGTTTGTTTGTTTATTTGTTTTTACCGTGTAAAAACTTTTGAGAATAGAAAACTCATCCACCGAAACTATTTTAAAAAAAAGAAACCGTTTATTTCATTTCAAAGTTTTTTCGCAAGCCAACAACAAATGATAATAAAGTGATGGGGTGAAATAATAACAACAAGCCAAATTTACAAATAAACGTCAATGAATAGACTACACGACACAACGAAAACGACTACTACAAAGAAGACGACCACATGACACATTATTTTTTTACGATATAATAATATCATTCAGTGAGATAAGATCGAGGAAAAAAAATTATTTTTACAATGAAAAGTGACTCGATGTGTGTGTGTGTGTCATTGATGTCACATTTTTTCTTGAATTCATTTTCACTTGAAAACCCAGGGAAAAAAAACAAAGCTTGTTCGTTGTTCGACAATAGAGAAAATTTTCCTGGTTAAATTCGCTTTCAAAAATTCCATTTGAAAACAAAACCAACAGAAGATCACTAGAAAAAGATCTCCACTCTATCACTAGAAAGAAATAACAGAATTTTCGGTTTTAAATTGAATTTTCCTGCACAGAGGAATAAGCTTGTCTCAAGCCTCTGGTTCGGGAATTTGCTTCAAAACGATGAGAATCTTTTTATAAAAAAAAAAAAAAATCCAAGTTTACAGTTTCAATATGTTTCCCAAAAGCATGCAGAGAAACAGGAGGAATCTTTCAATCTCAATGTTTTTTTTCAGAATCTTAAACTTTCTTCTTTCCATCATCTATCAAATTTTTATTCGATTTAAACTAGAAGCCAAAAAAAAAAAAAAACGTTTTCAACGCTTGTAAACTTGATCAATAAGAAATCTTAGCATAGGAAAATAAATTTTCAACCGATGAATAACCAAAATGATAGCAAAAAAAAATTGCTCTGTCAGAATGTAAAGAAATGAAATTAAATCGAAATTTTGCTTTCTATATATTTAAAAAAAAAAAAAACGGAGCCCTATTGCAACCATTGACTAATGTCAATGGCATGGAAGCTCTTACTAACCAGCCAGCCAACTCTATCGAACAGCCAACCAAAAAAATTGATTGGCACATCACAGGAGGAGAAAAAACAAACTTTTCCTTGGTGTCACTCTGTCTGTGTGTGTTTGGCGCGTTGGCGTGTGCCGGTGACCCTTTCCGCTTAGATTTCCCTGAAAAAAAAAAAACGTCAAAACTTTTTGAAGAACTCTTCTTCTAGCACCACCAGCCCAAACTAATATTAGAAACATTGTATCTAAAAAGCAGCGAGAAAAAAGAAAAAACAAGAAAGAACTGTCGGTTGATTAATGGAATGTTATAAAACCTAAAATTCGGTTATGTCAACAAAAAAAAAAAAAAATTTCTTGTTAACAAGAAATTACTCAACCAAAGTGTGTGTGTCTGTGTGTGTTTGTGTGGATTGCAAGTTGTCAAAACTAAAATTTTTCATGTTTTTCCTATTTTCAAACTTTTTAAATTACCTAGTTTCGAGTGCCGGGGTATTGATTCCAATCCATTTGGTCCATTCGTTCATTCATTAAAAAGTTTTCCTAAAAGTGAAAGATGAGACAAAAAAAAAAAAAAACACGAGATGATGGCAAAGTTTTATGGAATGGAAACGATCTCCTTAAAACAGCAAAGATTTTTTTTTTTGGAAAAATTTTTTAGGGCCCTGGACCGCTGTCGTGTGTGTTTGTGTGGATGTGGAGGGCTATCAACTGGAACAACATCTAGCTCACTTATATTCCAATGTTTTCGAACATTTAAACTAATCTTATCATTAGAACATTTAAATAATGATCAGTTCATTCTCCAACCCGAATCCAAAAAAGAGAAATATCGTTCCACCTCTCTTCTTCTTTAATTTTATTCTAAAAAAAAAATTTAGAAACGAATAATAATAATAAAACAGAAATTTAATTGAACAAAGCTCAGCCTAAGATAAGTTCTATGCCCTTAAGGAATTGAATTTGAGGAGGCGTGAAACACACACACACATTCTGAAAAAAACCATTCACGCACCAAAGGTCAAATATAAAACCAAACCAAAGTTGTTGTTGTTTAATTGTTTACAACACACACACATTGATTGAAGGCGACATTTTCTGCTGTTGTTGATAATAATAACCCAATAATAGAGTGATTTAATAGCATTATTCTATGTTTAGGCTTGAAGCTTGAGGGTTGTGTGTGTGTGTGTGTTTTCTTGTTCGCTTGCTCGCTTGTTTGGCTTGTTTATTCGAAAGTTTATTAATAAGTTTTTGGGTGGTGGTGGAAAGCAAAAGCGAAAGTCCATTGCGAAATGAAAGAAAACAACATTATTATCGTCTAGCATCATCATTCTCATTGTCGTCGTCGTCGTTCGTATTCTTCTCTGATTTCTTCTTCTTTCGAAAAAGTAAATTGGTTTTCTTATTGCCTGAAAGCAATGAGAATGAAGAGCAAGCATCTAAATTCTTTTCAAAAAAAAACGCTTTCCACATCTGATTCAGATGAGTCGACGACGAGAGAGAGAGAGAGAGATAGAGAGTTTCGTTGAAGAAGAAACCAGTTTTTTTTTAAATGTTTATTTTGGTTGTCGTAAAACCCAGGCTTGGCAAACAGCGAACAAAAATCTGTGAAATCACCTATTGCAATCGTTTAGAACACGCTCATACAAACAAACAGCCAAACAGCCAAACAAGCAAACATCACACTGAAAGTGATTAAGATTTTCTAAATTGATGTTCGAATCATTGAAAAAAATCATTCAGTTCAAATGAATTTTTTCGAATGCTTTTTTGCTTAGAAAGAGCTTTTTGACCAGTTCTTTCTCGAATTGGTCAAAAAATTCTGACTCAGAATTGATGAAAAATTCGAACAATGTGATGAAACTCATTCAAAACTACAGATTTTTTTTTGTTTCATTTAAATGAAACATTTTTCTCGATAGAAGATTTTTTTTTAGCAATTCAATGTTAAGGCTTTAGAGTGGTTTAGTTTTTATAATTTAACTGCTTTGCTTCCTTAAGATTGGTTGAGGAGAAAGGTTATATTGAGATGATGCTTGTTGAATGTAAAATTTCAACTCACGCAGTGGCGTGTCAATTTGCCGAATAATACTTTGATGATGACTTCTTTGAAGCTTCTTTGATTCATTGAATCATCCAAGTGATTTCTTAAAAAAATTTCGTGATATTAGCTTTTCTCTTTTAAAGAAAGCTCAAGCTCAGTGGTCAGCTGTGGAGAGAAAAACACTCAAATCGCTTCCATCCAAGGAAAGTTTGATTAATGCGTGGTGCATTCGAGACGAGAAAAGATTTATTTCAAACATTGAGTAGAAGTTTTTTTTAAAAAAAAAAACAAATGAAATCATTTTCTTTATCATTGAAAAGCATTCAAAAAATTACATTAGTAATCGAAAGATAGAGAGAACTACCCTACTTAAATTCAAACAAAAAAAAAAATTAATGCTAATTTTTAGCTCCCAAAAACTTTGCTGTGTTCCAAAAACTCTGATTGCAACAACAACAACAAAAAAAATTACCATCAAATTAGATTTGGAAACAAAAAACTCTGGTTTCAAACCAAAAAGTGTAAAATCCTTCGATTAATCAACCCAAAAGAATCCCATGATTTTAGATTCAAATAATGGAATTCATTAGTTTGTAATGAACAAACACTAATTGATTCTCCAACAAGAAAATCTCTATTAGAACAAAAAAAAAAAAAATCTGATATTCATTTATTCATCATTTTCTTTGGATGGTGTGTTTCAAATACTTGCAAAATATTTCAATCATATTACAATTGTTCGATTGATCCATAGCTATAGAAAATATTATTGGATTTATCCTTTAGACAAATTATACAGGCACAACAACAATAACAACAACTATCGAATCAATGTATTAAATCGAATCATTCCAAATTTTTTTTTTGCTCCAAACAAAAAGGCTGCTGTGTTGTAATGTTTGTTCGAATGAATGAATGAACACACATTAACACAATCACTAATTGAGTTTGAAATGGAGAAATCAAATTGTACTGAAAATATAATAATCTATCTGAAAAGAAATAAATAACAACAGCAATAATAAAAAATAAATATAATCCTGGAATCATAAAAAAAAAAAATAAATAAATTTATTCATCATAAATGGAACACCAACACACAACTGACACACACACACACACACACTAAAACACAAGTTAAGCCTACTACCCGTAAGTCCCAATGAAAGTGAAAGGCACACGAGCTTCTTCTTCTTCTTCTTCGATTTCCTTTTGTCACTCAAATGCAATGGAAAAAGCAAATTAATGCAGCACACACGAACCAAAACTAAAGCGGAGAGCTTCAAATAATGGCTCAAAGCCAATTTTCCAATTGGCTTCCAATGCATTCAAAAAAGATGGAAACAAAAATAGCACACAAAAAACTGTCATTCTAGAAAATAATTTAAAGGATGTTGTACTTTCCATTGATTTTCGTTGGTTGTTTGGTTGCTTGCTTGGGTCATAACGTTTTATTCTAAATAAAATTTTATGGAAATTCATAAAAAAAAAAAACAAACGCTAATTAAATTCAATTAAATTTGTTGAATTAAAAAAAAAAAAAAAAACTTTTCCTCACTGATAACGGATCAGTAGAGAAGATCAAAATTAAAAATTTCTGATAAAACAACAACCAGTATCTTTAGAAAAATTCTGGTAAATTGCTTCATTGCTAGGTCTCCCTAGATCTCATAAATAAAAACAATTTTTATTTTTATTTTTGATAAATTATAAACATTGATAGCATTTTTCTTCTCCCTGGTGGAGATTTTGAATGGATTCTCTTTGAAAAAAAAGCAAAGAGGAATCTTGATCATTTCAAACAAAAATATGACAGTCATGTCATTTTAGTTTATAAAGTTTTATTGGAACCATAATCAACCTCCAGTCAAACAAAAAAAAAAATTTCTGTCAAAAAAAAGCATTTCAAAGCAATGCCATCCGAAACAAACCATTTGATTCCCGAATTTGGTAAACAGAGGCAAACAGGAGAAAAAAAAAATTCACTTGAAAATATGGAAAAAATATTCTCAATTTGTTTTGTTGATTTGCATAGTTTTTTTTTTTTTTTATTTAAAAATTTCTACTCCAAGAGAATTATCTGAGTTTAAATAGTTTCAAGAGATAAATAATTTATAACATTGAAAAAAATTGAGAATAAACAGTGGCACAAAAAAAAAAAAATAAAAATATGGTTTGGGCTTGGTTAACCAAGAACCAATTCGATTTGTGAACAAGCAAAACAGAACCGAATCCCATTCGAAAAAAGAAGCCCAAACTAAGTAAACTTTGGGAAAGTTTCCAGAAAAAAAAATCTTTAAATATCAATTTTTTTTTTGTTTGTAAGGATTTATTAAATAGAAAATTTAAAACAAGAAATTGTATTTACAAAAACTTGAACCACATTCGTTTGTTTGGTTTAAAAAAAAAAAAAAAAAAAATTATTGTTATTACAACAAAGGTTAAAATAGATTTTTTTTTTTTTTTTTTAAAGAAATTTTCTAGAAATTATTCTTTTGTTTTAGAAATTTAGCCAAATTTTTTTTTTAAATGGAGAAATAAAACATCAGAAACAACAATGATGCGGAGATGAATGATGAGAGTGGTGATGATATGATGCAAATATTGTGATCATAAATGCTGCTGATGCGGTGATAGGTGCGGACAATGGACGCGGAGAGGTGTTCGAATGAAGCACCAATTGTCCCAATTTGACCAGAGAGGAGACGCAGAGGTCACGGATTTTTGGGAGCTCTCTGGTTCTCGGCCAATCACCACCAGACTAAGATGTATAAATTTTTATGAAATTTGAAAACCCATTTCTCCTAAATATATAAACACAAATTGAAAAAAATTTTCTCCAAAAAGAGAGTGTAATAAGAAGAAGAAGAAGAATATCACAAAGAAAAGCTTGTGGCCGGAGTGTTTGCTTGACACGGGTCATGTACGTGATGATGATGATGAGGTGAGGTGATTCCCGCAAAACCGGGACTCCTCAGTTCTAAGCAAACATTTTAAAAGAAGGCGCCCAAATTTTTTTTTGGTATGATGATCAAACAATTGTACAACCATTACAACAATAGTTGGGCTTATCTTTGGTGGAATTGTAGCTCATTTCGCGGACAATCTCCGAGAAGACTTCGTTGACATTGTGCCGGCTTTTGGCTGATGCCTCCATGAATGGAGCGTTCCACATCTGTGCCAAAGCGATACCTTCATGCTTGGACACTTCACGTTGATGTTCGATGTCGACTTTGTTGCCGACCAATAGAATCGGAACCCGATCGCTGCCCTTAACCCGAACAATCTGTTCCTTCATCATTTTGATATCTTGAAATGTTTGATGGCACGTTATGGAATAGACAACAACAAAACCTTGACCATTCTTTATGTAGAGATCTCTCATCGAAGCAAATTGCTCGGTACCGGCCGTATCAAGAATCTCTAGTACACACGGACTAGTATCCACTTCAATCTCTTTCCGGTAAAAATCCTCAATAGTTGGATCGTACTTTTCCATGAAAGCTCCGGATACGAATTGGACAGTCAACGCCGATTTCCCGACGCCACCACTTCCCAAAACAACCACTTTGTATTCACGCATATTTTTTTTTGATGATGATAAAGAAAATTATTTTAAACTTGAAAATGATGATAATAAGAAAAACAGAACAGAACGAAAACAACAAAGCTAATGATGATGATGATTGATTGATTGATTGATTGAAAAATCGGATGAGGATTATATGGATTTCAATAGAACGTAAAAAATTTTTTTATATCAGATAATTCGACGTATTTGCTATTCTTTTGTTGAAACAACCACCACATAAAAAAAACCATTGATTGATCACAAAAGTTGAAGAACAACAAAAATCTGAATCTTTAAATCAAAAGATTTTCATTGTATTCGATGTTGTTGAGACGACTACGGCCAGTTAATGATATCATTTGTATGAATGGATGGTTTCTCTTGAAGTTGAACGAAAGAAAAAAATCACGAGCAATACACAAAACTTGGAAATATTTTTGTTGTAAAGAAAATAGCAAGTCGAGATGAATTTTTCGTTGTTGTTTGTTTCGATCACAGACTATTTGGACGATGAATTTTTTCGAATGATTGTACGATTGAGTAGAGCAAGAGATTTGACCACAAGCAGACACACACAATGATGATTTAATAGATATTGAATCGACGACGACGACGACTACGAAAAACGTCGAAGACGAAAATGCGAAAAAATGCTGTGACAATATGAAATGCAGCAACAGAAAAAAAATGTTGAATCGTTCAATTGAATTTATTGTTGATTTGATATCGTTTAAATTTTTTTGAGCTTGAGCACAGTCAAGCTCGACCAATGACGACGATATGCCAAACAGTTCGATAACAAAACCTTCGATTGGCCAACAACAAAAAAAGCAATATTAAAATGTTGAAATGATGGAGAAGATTTTTTTTTCTGCTGACAATGGCAAACAGGCAGGCAGCCAGTTGATCTCTTCTTGATGATTTCTGATGTTTATGATGAACTTTGAAATTTGAATGAAACAAAATACATATATCCCCATCCAATCATTCATTCATTCAAAGGAGAAATTCAATCATCGATTGATCGTCTTGAAATTTTCTTCCAATTGATCGTAGCTAGTGAGTGGTTTGTCAATTGTGGAATGGAAACAAACAGAACAGAAAATAAAAACGGGATAGTGTTTCCAAAATCTTTCAATATCTTTTTAGAAATCAAAAGAAAAATGATAAATCAAAGTCGTTGCTATATTGCAACAACAAAAAAATTCGGCAGATTCAAACAAAAAAAATTCAAACGATTGATAATGATGATCGCTGTGATAATTTTTTGTTCCTTTCAAATTCAATAATCGAATGAAAATTTAGAAATTAAATTTCGATAAAACGAAGGCTAAAAAAAAAAAAACAGGTGAACAACAACAAGTGATGATGGTCAGTGGAAGAAGGTCGGTAGACCATTAACAAACAACACACACACACACACACACACAAACAGATAGACAGAGTTTTCACACCACAACTAACCAAAACACATCCCAATTGACCGATTAGGTTTGAAGGAGAAATTTTCAATATAACTTTTTTTTTCCAAACACCAGTTTCTAAAAAAATGTTTTATGATGATAATGATGAGTTTCAAGTATCACATCGGAAATATTGTTATCCTTTAAACGAATCAATGATAAAAGAATAATAATTGGCATCACACAAGCATCATATTTTCATAATCATTTCAGGTTTTAGTAGTACGACGATTTTGTTCTAAAATGAATGAGATTAGGACGAGAAAATTGGTGAACGCAGGCCACAGGAATTAGAGGATTGAACGTGGTGGTATAAAAAAAAAAAAACTACACCAAATTGTGTTTTATCACTCTCTCTACCACCATAACCAGATACAAATGATCTGCGACTTGTTGGTTGGGAAATCCGAAACACCAAACTTTTAATTTTCAACTTTTGGTGGTGGTGATAAGCCAGCCAGCCAGCCAACCAACAGTAAATGTTGGTTTGATTTGGTGGCTCAAGATGCGATTATGGTGCCTTCGAATTGGTGACATCAGTTAGTGAGTGCGTTGTAAACCAACAACACAAAGTCAAATAAAACGACGACGACGACGAGGACGAAAAGTCTTGAAGCAAGAAAGCTGGTTGTGTGGTTGTCAGTGTCGTACGATGATAATCTTAAGATTTCACATAGTATAAACACACATTTAATGAGACGCCCAGAATAATGACGACGACGACGACGATGAGTCAACCATTTAAGTTATACGACGATGATTTAGAAAACTAGCAAGTAGAAGAGGCAGGCACAATTATTACCACAAGCACATTGTGTATGTTGTTGTTGTTGTTGAAAAGTCGAACACATCGCACCATCTCTTATAAAATGAATTAACAAACAAACAAAAAAAATCAATGATTAAAAAAAATTTTTTAAAAAATTCTGGTTGATAAAATGGAACCAGAATTCACACAAAGAACATCATCACGTTGCTGAACTGTCGTTTTCGGTTCTTGCAGCTCAAGTTGTGGTTTCTCAGGCTTGCTGGCATTTGACGATTGTTGTATGGTCCGATGGTGGCGCACAACAACAAAATACGACAAAACAACAAGGACGAGATAATAGACGACGAGGTCCAAAGGTTAGGGAGAAAACACCAACAACAACAACAAAGCTTAAACTTCGAGGCCAAAGGCCAAAAAAAAAAGAGCGTTGTTGTTTGTGTCGAGCTGTGGACGAGTCGTCTCGCGCTACCAATCGAAGCTCTTCATTGTTGTTGTTTGTTTGTTGTCGCGCTTTTTCACAAATTTTTTTTTTGTTGATTATTCCAAAGCGCTAAGACGACGACGACTTGAGTGTAAATTTTCTGCCTGATGGTTGTCGCCTTCTTCGGTGGTTCGGTTGTTGGGCAGCATGTGTTTGGTGTCGTCGGTGTTGCGACCGTGACGACAAAGACGACAACAGTTCAATTTCTTTTTTCGAACGTACCACGAAGATGATTGCTGGCAATCGAATGTGCGACCAAAACGCTTCTTCCATTGCTGCTTGCCTGTTCTCGGTGTTCGTGAAGGAGAGAAGGAGGCTGTATGTTTTTTTTCAATGCAGTAATGCCACTTCATTTCTTGAAAATGCTGTTTTGGAAGAGGAAAAATAATAAACTTTCAAAAACTAGTAGCACGTGAGAAGAGTAATAAAAAACATACAATGGCCATGTAATACAACAAAACACACACGAGATCGCACAAACAGGCACAGCTGATGAGAAACCAAGCACATTTTTTTGGTTTTCACAAAAAAAATCCATCAAACACTGGACATTTTTTTTTATGAATATGACAACTATCTCTCTTTCATTATCATTCAACTATGAAAAAAAAATTAGAAACTAATTCCATCATTCAAATTTTTTGAAAAAAACCTGAAAATTATCAAAAATTATTAACGATAAAAATTTTAATAAATCAACATTATCGACATCTATCATTGAACGATCGAAGCTTAAAAATTTTCACTAAAAACATTCGATCTTGGAAAGTTTTGAAAGGATTTCTGGTTTTTATTATTGGAAATTTTATTCGTGGATTTGAATCCTAAATCCTAAAGAAAATTTGAATCAGAGAAAAACGATGCTAAATTTAATCCCTCGTGGTTGGGACTCTTTTGTTGTTGTTCTTTGTTATTCTTATCTTTGTTGGAAGATTTTTCTGGAATTGTTGTTTCCTTGGTCTGGTGCATCTCATTCACTTTTTTCTTGGAAACTTTTATGAAACAATCTTCTATTGTTTTCGTTTTTTGCTTGGTCAATAAAAGAAGTTTTTTTGGTTGTGGTAGGATTCTCTGAATTTCACCAGGAGATTTTTTCGATGTCGAATCTTTCGATGATTTCTCTTTTAGCAACAGTAAATTTAAGACTTTTCTTGGAACCGGTAGTTTATTATTAAGTTTTTTATTCTCTTTCAACAGTTTTTTTGTCTCATCTTTCTCAGCTTCTTTCGTAGCGATGTTATCAAACTGTTTTTTTAAGCTTCCGAAAATAGAATCTTTTAATACTTTTTCACTATCTAAAGATTTGTTCTCGCTATTTGTTGCCGTAGTTTTTGTTGATTCAAACTTTTCCTTCTTCTTAAGACTCTTTATTGATATTTTCATTTGGTATCCACCTTTACCGGAACGATCCTTAAAATTCAGACCGAGAACTTTATTTTTTGGCTTCAGCTCCATTCCATCACTTCCCTCATCGGACTTTATTGGACTGTTGGGCTCAGTTTTTGGTTGTCTTAATAAAGAGCTCTCCACAGCTTTTTCCACATCTTCTGTTCTTTTTTTGGTCAATTTTTCGTTTCTCATCTCCGAAGTTTTCTCTTTATCAATCTTTTTTCTCGGATAACGATTTTTTTTCGCTTTCTTAAGTCTTTTTTTCTTTGGATCTTCTTTTGAACAGGAGGTTGTGTTCTCTTCATTATTCGAACTTGTTGTTGTTTCTGATTGATCTCTCTGGTTGATCTGGTTTTGATCGGATCGCTTCAGCTTAGCTTCACAATCACGCACTTTTTTGGTTCTGTTCTTCACACTTGATTGTCTTTTTTTCGGAGCTGATGATTGTTGCAAGACACTAACATCGTGTTTCTCCATGCTTTCTTCATTGGATTGTTTTCTCTTTGATGAATTATTAAATTTCGGTTGCGTTCTTCTTATTTTATTTTTCTTCCTCGAACTAGTCCGATGTTTAGATTGGGATTCAGTTCGATAGTTTTCTTCGATTCCATCATCTTCATTATTACTCAACGATTTTGAGAGGTTCATCATCTTATTGGTATTATTTTTTCTCGCTTTCTTGGTTCGTCTTCGGTCACGATTTAGGCGTGATTTGGTCACTTTTTCTGTTGTTGTTTCTGATTCACTGATACCATTCTTTGTGTCCGAACCACCATTGGTGGAGTGCTTCTTGTTTTTATTTGAGCTTGTCCCAGCCATCTTGGATTTTGTCTTTGCCGAGCTTTCAAATTTCTTAGCAATCGGTCTTTTCACTTGACAGGTTTGGTTCAACATCAAACAACAAATCACTGCAACCGTAATGGAAGCCATTAAAATTATTACACCAATCGAATAACCCAATGCACTTAGGACTATAATTTTTTTATCGGATAGATAATTATACAACAATCGTATTAATTTAATGAACTTTATTTAGCTGGAAAATTTACTAACCATTGAAGATGTTGGAAGGATTTTTATCAGTGCGATTGGCCATCAAACACACAAACCACTGATTGCTTGAAGCTTTCCATTAAATATCTGTCAAAAAAGATTCGAAAAAAAACGATTCGATTCCTTCAAATGGATAATCAAATTAATTAATTTTTCTTTCTCATCAAACCAGAAACTCGTTTTGTTTTTGCCATTTGCTTCGCGTGAAATTTTCTTATCGGGTTTCCGTGAGAAAAATTTATTCGCTACAAATACAGTTTTCTAGCATTCATTTTTTTTTCAAACAGAAATTATTTAATTTGATATAATTTTATTGATGTACAGAAATCATAATTGAGCACTCATTGTAATCATAATCGCACTAAGAAAGCTTTTCATCTGATTCCCGATTTCAAGTCACTTTTTGGACGATCTTCTCACTCTTTGGCTGAGCAACAACTCACAAAAGAAGAGCTCAAAATTATTATCGAGATTAATTTTTTTTTGAACATCATCTGTATATCTTCTACAATTATGAATTTGGTTCACGTTTGTGTTGCCTATCGGTATAATGAATAGAAAACAGTATTCGTTTAGCAACGAAAAGTCAAATAATAATTTTCTCTAAATGTTATCACGAGAACAACAAGAAATAGAATAATAATGGTGCTACATAATCATCCATTTCAAAGATCTTCATCTCATTGACCACGATTAGTTAAGTTAGTTTTCTAAAATCCAAAAATCTAGATAAGTTCTTCTGTTTTTCAAAAAAAAAATCATCAAAATTTCAATTGTCTTTGTTGTCAACCTTTTACTAAAATCTCTATGATGGGATTGTTAGATGATGGTCAATGTGGCTGAGCTTGGACAATGTTTTCATTACAATTTTAGAATTCGTTCTTCTGATGGGACATTCATTTTAGAAATTTGAATAAAAATTCATTCAGAAGAGATATATTTGAAAATTGTAAAATTTATATATAAAAAAAAAAATATTAGTAAGAATTTTTTGGGTTAAGAATATGGGTTGTTTGTTTAAAATACATCGGGATAACAAGACCAACAGAAAAAAAAACAATCTGGCTAAAATCAATGTTAAAACATTCAAATTCGTTGATTAGTTATTGTTTGAGCTGTTGTTGTTGGCAACCAATTGACGGAGCTTCTTCAAAATGGTATCCATCTTATTCTTTTTGTCGCGTTCGTTTTTCGACAGAGCCGAGAAAAGGTTTGGCTTTTCGAATCACCACGGTTCAGTTTCTCCATCAAAATTAAAGCAGTATGCGGATTGACCCTGAGATAGCGAGATTCGTTTTTACCTTGCTCAGCGAAATAAGTGGCCCATGAATCGAACTCAATAAACAGATCCATTGTTTGTCGAAGCTCGATGAAACAAGTTTGCAGGGCACCTTCCTCAAACTCTTTCACCGGTTCTGAGCCGGCGAACATTTCACATTGCATCAAGTCCAAGTTAATTGTTGCATGAAACCTTGGGATATGGCTTTGGTATCTTCTTCTAGCAGAATATTCAACAATCGAGACGAAATAAATTTGCAAGCTGATAGACAGGCAGTTTGAGCAACTTTCAATGGAAGATTAGTGAAAGCTTCAAAGGTGGTTTTCAAAAAGGCCATCAAATCAAGAATATAGGATGACGCCTAACCAGGTGAATCGGCAAGTAGATAATCATAGTTAGCTAAACTGAAAATTTCATCAATTTTTTTGTTAAGTTGAATGTAGATTTGAGATTCGGCTTCGGATCGAGCATCCTTGAACATTGTCCGACCTTGAAGCCTAGCCAAATGTGATTGTGAGGGTGGTTCAGTCATTGAAGTCGAATATCTTAATAAACTGGATGACGAGGTTAGAGTTTTACTAGAAATCTCTTTGACACTTTTGTTGTGGATCAATTTGAAGATGAAAATTTCTAAAAAATTACTAGCTTCCTCCAAGTAATTGGTGTTGATTGAGGTTTGTATCAACTGTAGCAGCCCGAGATTAGATTTTTTTATAAGACTAGACAAGGAGTCACTTAAAGTACGAGTCAACAGTAGATTAGTTGATTTTCGAACCGTATCCTCTTTATCACTGGCACTTAAATTCAAATCATCGATGAATTTCAGACAAACCACTATGAACTCTTTCACTTCTTTGTAGACTTTTGGTACAAACAATGAAAACGGAAACTTTTTTGGAAAAATCTCTTTTTGTATGATGTCTTCAAATTCGTTATTGAACACTTCAGTTTCATCAAAAATGAATTCACGGAAAATTTCATCAAATTCAACTTGATTGTTGACCACAAGTGGATGATAATTATCTGAATCGAAAATTTTCTTGAAAATCAATGACCATTGTCTTAGAAGAATATCGATGTAAAGTTGCCGTAATTCGACTAGAAGTTTCATGATTGGCTCCACTGAATAGCCATAACTCTGTGTAGTCTCACAAAACAACATCAACAAACTTTTCATTGTCAACATTTGTTGTGAATCTTGACATAAAGTTGCTTGATGATGAACATTCTCGATCAAAGATGCAATTACATCATTCCAATTTTCTTTTAAATATTCTTTGGTAAACTAAAAACCGTTCGAAGTGTTGAGAAGATGATCCTCAATCACAAAGAATCAAACAACACCAAACAAATAACGACTGAAACTTTCACTGTTGAATACGTTGGCCGACATTGTATGATTGTTGACCAAAGCGGAAGAATTCAATTGATGAGAAGCTGTTGTAAAGAAAGATTGTAGAATAAGTTTGGCTTGTTGCTTTCTCTGTTGTCGATAATATGATTCAAATTGATCTCGTGCTCCTAAACATCCAAAAATGTGCAAACATCGATAAACGGGAGAGAAATCAACCAGATCTGTAGCACTGAGCTCTTCGTTGGTGCTACCAATCAAAAATTCATCATCTTCCTCGTTTTCTTCACTGTTATCTTTTCTACCGTTGATGACAGTGCCACCATTAATCATTGACAATGATTCATGCAATTTAGAATCTCGTTTTGGCGTTTGAAAGTTTTTAGAAACTCGTAAAGTTGTCTGTTTGGAATCTTTTTGTTGTAGTAGAATTGTGGCAAACTCTTTTGTTTTGAACAAATGAGCAGTGTTACGCATCGCAATCTCACCAATCTTGAAAGTCAAATGTCGAATGTTTTCGAGAAAATCTTTCAAATCTTTCATTGATTCTTTTTTAATGGTTTCACGAATTTTTGGTACTTTGGAACACATAGTTTGAGCAAAACGATATTTTTTCAACTTAGACATGTATAGACGCTCAAATTGCTCGAGAGTTTTCAAAGCTGAATAATATTTTTTCTCGCTCATTTGTTGACTCAATTTGGAAAATGTTTCGAGCATTGGTAAACATTCTTGAAGGTGTTCAATGGCCATTTTGGTGTTGCACAGCACACGACGATACTTGATCAATTCGTCGGCTTTTCTTTGAATATTTTCCGAAGATTTCAACAACTCATCTTTTATTTGATTGATTTCTGATTTTAAATCTTGTGCCTGAGGACGTACTTTCAAAAGCTCGTGTATACAATCAACAAAACCTTGATAATGGCAATTGCACATCCGCTCTATATCCTTGTCGTGATTCTTGATTCGTGAATCAAGCTTCTCTTGAAATCTATCATGTTCATCGCCATCATAAATAGCTCTAGATTGGAAAAAAAAAAATTTTATTAAAACTTATTCCAAAACAAATTCAAATTATTTTTCAGCAGAAAAAAAATGACTGATAGAAAAGAATATGGAACCTTAAAACCAAGGCAATGGTGCTGGCATCAGATGTTTCCAGTTCCAACAGCAAATGATCATATTTGCTATCAGAATTGAAAATCATTGTCGATGAGGATGTCGATGCAGAAGGTTTATAACTATTAGCTTTTTTTATGCTTTTATTCATTTTCTAGACTAGAAATTAATTTTTTTGATAAAAGAAAAAATATTGCACAATATTAATAAAAAAAATATACTCCACAACAATTTTATGATCCAAAACAGTATCCTAAATTCTAAAAACTATCCTTATTATCACTCAGAAAAAATGAAGCAATAAAATAACAAAAGCATTTTGAGTTAGAATAGCCAAAAGGATACCAAAACAAACAATACTGTTACCTAATTGTGGATCCCAGCTGGAACAGGGGTTCCATTTCAATTTCAGCAATGTACATATCAATACGTCGTTCTTTAATTTCACGTTCCACATGATTATCATTTTGCAAATTCAAATCATCTGTTTTTGTTGTTTCGATTTCTCTTAAATCAGTCATTGAGATTGACATTCCTTTGACTCGTTTCATAGTTAACAATGATGAATTTTTATCGATTTGGCCATTTACTTGAGAATTGACTAGCATTCTGTTGTGTGTTGAATAATTAATCGATTGTCGATCAACTTCATCCGGTGTTGATTTTTTAACAAATGGCATTTTTTTCGATTGATTAGCTGATTTGTTTGGCGGTGATGGTGGTCGGCGTTTCTTTTTCCCATCACTTTTGTGTTGTGTTTGATGATTGAAAAATCATTACTCCCTCCTGGTATTGATTTTCTATCATTTGCTGTATGATGGTGTTGATGATTGGAAGAAGAGACATCATAACGTGTTGGCGATACTCCACTACCAAACACTGAAATATTATTGTTGGTGGTGTGAGTTTGTGGCGATCGAAAATTGATTCGATTATTATTATTGCTATGATTGAGGTATTTTGAGTTTTACTACCGACACGGTTTTGTTATTGCTTGAAGGCGACGAATTTGATGAACCACCACCACGAATACTCCAACTTGATTTGGACAAAAACTTTTGATTCATCTTCAACAATGACGACATCTTGATTTGTTGGCTTATTTTTTTGGGAAGAAAAAAATGAATCATCAATTT